>JAOBYF010055231.1:0-12450 GCA_025403605.1 Parazoanthus darwini
TGAACCTGTCTGGACTACAAGACTACTAAATTACAACAATCTTGCTATAAACATTGATTCAATAAAATACTGTTCTCCCAAATGGACCTTTCTAAACTACAAGACTGCTAGAGAATACTATTAAAATTACAACAATCTTACTATAAAAAATCGAATATTTTGGAAATTACAATAATTGTGCTTATTAAAAAATCGTGGTGGTACTAAAGTATAAGCTTGCAAAAACAGTTTTGCAGTTTGTCAAGCTGTAAAATGAGTAGGCGATTATTTCTTGAAATAAATTCGTTTATAAGGTTAGTAGAATCTTCAGGGGAAATTCCTTTTCTCACTCTGTTTCCATCACTTATTGGGTTTTAGCGGGATATTGATTAATGGGGATTTTTGGTACTTCAAGATATCCGATGAAAACAAAACGTTTTAACGTGCTGGACAAAGCACTTGAAGCTTTCGTAATCTTCGACGCATGACTGATGGTTATAAGTAAGGCGTTTGACAAAAGTTAGGCTGAAAGTATTTGCAGGATTTGTTGTTTTATTAAACATTAAGAAATACCAGATATATAGAGATCGAACCTTTGGCACATACGTCGGTTTCTGCTGCAAAGTCCATGGTTGTTCAAAACTCACTGGCAGGAGTAACACTATATATATTATGGATACAGAAAAAGACCTAGAAAATAAACCAGCAGCGCTTAGTACACCTTCATGTGCCATTTTTTAATTAAAAAACGTGATACAGACTTGCATTATTGGTTCAAAATGTAGTTCCTATTATGATTATGTATTTTAATAGTGAGATTTTAATAAGTACTGCAGTAAAGAGAAAAAGAAATTATTTTTGAACTCGTGTTGTTGTTGTTAAAAAAAATGAGAAAGAAATCATTCCCTAGTTTTATCCGATGAACTCTCCATTAATCTGTAATATCACATGTGAAATTACGGATTATATTTCGATGTCAAATTCAGTGAAGTGTTTCAAACTTCACCAGCTGTTGTTGGTTGAAGCATCAAAGATACTAAGACTGTAAACTGTTTCGTATAGTATTGTATGTAATTTGTCCCTTGTTACATTAAAATGTACTAATCAAATGGTGACTCATTATGTTATGGTTTGGTTCACTTGTGTTTTGTCTAGATTTTTTGTAACTTTTTTTGCCTGATGGTTCGGCAAATTAGAAGGCATCTTGCCACAACTCGCTTGAACTAACCCTTAATGGCCCTTGTCCTTATTTAATTATGTATTCGTATCATCACTACTATACTAAATCTTGTAAGTCGTAGTTACAAGGTTTAGTATAGTAGTTATCGTATATTAGTTATAGTAGTTATTTTATTTACACATATGTAAATAGACAGAAACTCGTAAGACTGAAAGAGCTAGATGATAGTCTATTTTTTACAGTACTTCAATCCTAACTTTGTTAATATGTAGTTTTAAACTTTTATAAAAGTGTTATTATGGATGCACAGCTTTCATGTAAATACTTACAGTTAACTTTGTTGTTGTTGTTATTGTTTTTTATTATTATTACGCCATTTTTGGTGCTTGCTCGAGTCTCGCCAACTTGCTACTGGTACTTTTAACATTTTAAGCATCTACTTTAAAATATATGGTTGTATGACTAACATGTACATGGTACGTAAGACTTCCATCAATGTGAACAGAGAATGAACTTGCTATTTGCTACAGAATGACTGCGGAAAGTTGTTAAAAAATCTGGAGAAAAACCTGAACTTTAAGGTGAAGCCAGTTTTCGAGTCAGTGATATTGCACCTTTACAGGCATTTGACACTACAAATTGTACTTGGGAGGTTACTTGTTTAACTTTCACACTGAAATGATTGCTAAATGGAATACTCTCCAACGTTTTCTTCCAACCTAATTTCCTCATCCCGAGTGCATATTGGTTTATTGGTATACTCATGGTACTCATGGCTGTTAAGTAGATTAAACTTATATGTGTCTCAAAGGCAGAAAGCAAACATTTTATAAATCAATCTTTGTACATGTATGTAGATTGAGATTTGTATGTAACCATGGCTACACTTTAACTGTGTAGATTGAGACGCCAATGATGAACATGATACCTGGAGGTGCGACGGCCAAACCTTTCATCACCCATCATAACGATCTCAACATGGACCTGTACATGAGGGTGGCACCAGAACTTTACCACAAGGTATAGGTACTACAAAATCACATGCAGCCTCGATATAATTAGAATAGGACAAATTACACTATTGAATATCAAATTAATAAGTTATAATGAGAGTTGAACCATATCAGAATAGTTCAGATGCTTGCTGTTTAATTATAGTTGCCGATTTCCTTATATGTAATGCTTATTTCATACATCCGGGGGTCCCACAAATGACAACAGACAAAATCCTCCTATAGAGAAGATAGGAATAATCTAATCGAGATAGTACATGACAGTTGGTACAAGTAATTTCATTTATAAACGCTGTACGTTAATTAGCCAGAAAAACCCTACAATGAAGATTAATTACCATAGTAACTTTGCGGATGCACCTACATGTGTTGCAGCTTATGTTGGAAATAGTCCTCTCTCCCCACCTTATACACACTGTACCCTAAAAGGAAATAGTGAAAATAGTAAATAGTTCATTGTCGTTTGAGCGAGATCATGCAGTACCTACTTTGTTGCTGTCCTCGATATTCTTTTTAGCACAAAATTGCGTTTTTAAAACATCGCAGCCAAGAGTCCCACATTTGTTGTGTGGTGACCTGGGTTTAAAGAGACCAACGTCAGTTGGCCCACCTTGGTAGTAGAGAAAACGCGGTTAAAAAACATTGTGTACACGTGGCTGCACACTGCTTGGCTATTCTGACAAGCTCAAACAAGAGTGAACAAGTGACCATTGCAGCCACTTCTCTGTACATCGGCTGCACAAACATAATTTTTGGTATTATATTATTTTGGCATAATGTTTTGTTAACATTTAAATTTGTATTTTGGTTGAATCAACAAAATAATTGTTGTGGAAAAGGCTAATCAAGGTCTGCTCATGTGTTTGTTCATGTAGATGCTTATTGTAGGGGGAATCGATAGAGTTTATGAAATTGGACGGCAATTTAGAAATGAAGGTAAGTTAAATTATTAGCATGATTTCACTTATAATAAGTTTGACTTCAGGCCCATAGGCAGTATTTTTGTTGGGGAGGTGCGAATTTTGTAAACTTGGACTCTTAAAAGCCAAATTATGGGACGAACACACTTATGGCCGTTTTTTTAGTCGTTTCGATTTTCGGTGCACCAATTGTTACGATAAACCAATTCGGGCTTCTTCATCGTCTTATTAAGCCTCCAAATGCGGACCTTTTTGGGTCCGTGGGGGGTTGGGGGGGGGTTGGGGGGTGCGCCCCCCCTGCCTACGGGCCTAGACTTGTTAACTAATACTTTTATTTGTTGCAGTGATTTTGAGCAAGTTCTTAGAACACTTCAGAGTTTTTATTATTATTTTTTGAGTACTTTTATTTTTACAGTGCAGCAACATAGTACTGTCAGTTTCTGTTCAAGAGGATCTGTGTTTTCTAACATTTATAACGCCTGAGGACTCAATGTTAAACTCATTCGATTCCATTTCTTAATTCTTAGTGCTGTTGTCAATGCAGTGGTTTCTCTTTGCTGTTTGTTTTTTCTATTGTTTGTACTTGTTCTCATTTATGTTGATACAAATTTACAGTTGGAGAGGTACTCCGTAATTTGCAGCTGTAAATATAATATCAACCGAACAGCATGAGTGATGTACTAAAAGTTGTTTTATCGATCATTTTGAGACAGCCATCTTCGTAATTGTTGGTTAAAACCTTTCTCTTATTTTATTAAAGTAGGTCTCTCTTGGTAAATGAGCTGTAAGCCGAGTTTGTCGCTTTTTCTCAGTCAACACTCGAGTACCATGCGAGGAAAGAAAGGGTAAATCTCCAAAGACTGGATCATTCATTTCGGCGATCCGTGCACGGCACTGCGCCGCTCCTGAGTCTGAGACGAAATTATTTCAAGCGGTATAAGTATTCAAATTTACTGAAAGATATGTTATTCGCTGTTTGGCAACATTCCTCTGCTCTGTTACACCGCATAAGTAGTGACTGTTTTCTGTTAAAGAGATCTAACTTATACTTCCAGTTGAGTCGTGCACGCATTTGTCATTTGTGCAGGTGTCGACGCGAGGTCTGGGATGTCAATACACTTACTAACTCAATAGGATGACATATTCTATATTTCTATACTATATTTTTTTAATATGCAGTGTATGTAGTATATACAGAGAAATAAAAAAACGATTTTTTTCAGACTTCGACACACGCCGATATATCTTCACGTTGTCTTCGTAGACTGAGCAATCACAGCAACAAGAAACACAATTGCACTGAATGCGTGACCTTTCAGTGTCGATAAAAAATATAGAAAAAAAAACGGTACGAGACTAGAAACTCGTATTTACAAAAACACTAAATGAACTGACTGTACAACAACTCTTGACGTTATCCTATCAGTAACTTCCTTATCCAGGGAAAAAACGAGTTCTTTTTCCGTTTTCCTCGAACCTCTTGAAATTAGCGGTTTTTTGCTGATGTCCATGGCAGTGGCTTGGAACCGCTTTGAACCGGAAAAAAATTAAGGGCATGCGCAGACGTTTTGCCGCGGTGTCGTACTTTGTGGCTTCCAGTTTCCTTGCGTAGTTTTCTTGTCATCAATTCCCAGGGCTATTTTGATATACCTCTGAATAAAGAAACTAATTTGTGCACGGATTTGCGTAATGAAATAAAAATATGTGCGCTGAAATATGGAAAACTATATATGCATTCCACAAAAGGGTCGAGGGAACTGCAGCCATAATCTGAAATTCCAAGAGCTGCCACTTTTCTGCTTTAACATTATTGATTAGTTTAGATTCTATGTGAACAAGGCTTGTTTTTTGTCATGGAAAACTTGGAAAGTCGTGAATATATGTAAATTATGTACTTTTCCAGGTCCGTCAAGTCGTGGAAACGATAATACATATTTGAAACAAAGGGTCAGTTTAAATTTTCACGAACTCATGAGAAAAAGAACAGAAACTCGACTTGATTTACGTACAAAAAGCTAGATTCCCATGAAATTAGAGTTGGTAAATAAGTACGTTTATCTTTCTTAAAGACTCTATATCGAGCTTGCTTTTCGTGTTGGAAAATGCTCAAACCGATAAAAGTTTCAGGTATCTTCCACAAAAAGATGGCAAAAATAAGGTCATTGAAAGTCACGGAATTATTGCAGTTAGTCAAGAGGATACAAACTCTGGTATACATACTTACTAACATACACACACACACAACAGACTGACAGGGGGTATTTTTTAGCAAACTGTTCACAGCAAGTATATGGTTTAGTGTTTGGATGAGGGAGGTCTTACTAACTTCGCTAACCTCGAACACAGAGATACAGATGGACATATTTGTTGCAAATTCAAAGATGCACCGTTTTTGTGTGCAAGGACAAACAGAACATTTGATTGACTATACATTTGGCAGAATACTTTAAATTTATACAGACGGGTATTGTACCATTCCTTCCCAAACACCTACTTCAAAAACTTTGTTTTTGGTTGCAGGCATTGACATGACTCACAATCCAGAATTTACAACCTGCGAGTTCTACATGGCATATGCCGACTATAATGACCTCATGTCAATCACAGAGACCTTGCTGTCAGGTCAGTGTTACAAATGGCTCATTGTTTACAAAACCTGCATACATGTAGTCGAACTGGGAACGCGTTCATTTCGAACAAGATTAGAGAGCTTAAGTAACTAGGTCGGGAACGTCAACGAGAACGTCACAAAATGATAGATTTAATTACAGAATACAAAGACTTCACGGGTAAATGCAACCAGCTGGCAACCTTAAGACCCCGTCCACACGTTGTGGGTATTTTCGAAAACGGAGGAATAGACCCTGTGCATAAATGGCGGCTATTTTCATACTCTTTTGTTTGCATTTAAGTTAGCCTGACTAGCCTCGTTCTTAAGTCAAAAAATCAAAAAAATATATTAACCTGAACGAGGTTAGTCAGGCTAATTTAAATACAGGCAAAAGAATATTATACGGCTACCTTCCACACGTAGCCGACGTTTTCGGGCTCCGAAAACAGAGCTCTCCAGAGTGTAGATTTTTGAAAACGGAGATTTTTTCTCCGAATACGGCTACCGTCCAAATGTATACGGCGTTTTCGTGCACGGAAAACGGAGGTTTTCTTATGCGCTCTCCAGGGTGGAGATTTTTGACGTATTCGTGTAGACGGGCGCGGAAAACGGATGTTTTGAAATACTAAGAGTAGACGTCATGCTAAGGTTCCAGGCTCTCTCTTCCGCACATTTTGCTCCTTGATCAAATATGGTGGACAGACGCATCCGTCTTGTGACTTCGACATTGGGCTCGATATCTTATATTTTAACGTTCATACAAGTAAACCTGGCCCTTTTAGATCTTCAACGGGATTTCTTCAGAAGGCAACGAGATATTTTTAGGATTTTACCAGTGCAGAGCTCCGGAGGAACGTACTTGAAACGTCTTGGACGAAGCCCGCCAAAAGCTGGGGGCACTAGCGCTTGGTGGGAGAATTTTGTAGCGGGTATTGTGATAGATGAGCAAGTTCCTTTTGAGAAAGCATGTATTTAGGATTTGTATTCGTAAAATAATTCTGTACTTGATTGCATGAAAATATTCCTGAACGAAAATGTAAGAAACAGGTGCAGTTATGTTTTCCCAGTCTGCAACGGATTGTAAACTAGTTATGAGCTACAGCAATGTTAAACCTGACGTAGATCAAAATTTGGTTGAATGCTAATACCCTATCCTTGACTAACCACCCCAAATCCCTACCATATCCATGCTATGGAACAAAACTCCATGATATATACACACATTGTTCCCTTTCCAGACCAAAAGCCTTAAAAACATCAGCTTGCGCCCATATAGCCATCACCACCCTCACTTTGTGGGGCTTCGTGAACCTTTTCAATTTCCGTTTACTTAAGGGTTCACATAAATCTAAATTGCTGCCATGCGTGTACAAATCATTTTTACCGGTATGTATTGCTGGTAGGCCATTGTTGTTGCTCTCAATAAGGTTATAGTTATGTTCTTTAATCCTACCAGGAATGGTAAAAACAATTCATGGAGGATACAAGGTAACATACCATCCTGATGCAACTGATACAGAGAAAGGTGACCCTGTGACTATCGACTTCACACCTCCGTTCAGGAGAATAAGAATGATAGAAGAGCTTCAGAAAGTGCTTGGTGTCACGTTTCCTTCACCAACAGAGTATGGCTCCCCAGGTTTGAAAACTTAGTTTTTTGTACATTGTGTATTAAGTTTATCTGTAGTGTTTTTATAACAGTAGTCCGACTGAAAGGTACTCCCAATATTGCCTAAATTCTCTTTACTTGTTTCCATACATTTCCTGTTATTAAGTTGGGAGACTTTTGCTTTCATCTGAGAATCTGAGGGTTTTAAGTGGATTATCAATTGACAACTCAACTGTTTTTATATTGATACTTCGAGGAAAAGTGAAATGTTTGTGCTCAAGTAAAATGATTAGTGGATGAGGAAGGAAGTACATGATACGGTAGAAGCTGCATATAGTGTATTAATTTCTATTCTTCACCAACTTCAGACTTTATTAGCTGTTTTCTTTCTAACTGGGAAGATACCAAGTTACACTGTGGACATTTTGGTAACTAGATATTTTAATTTTTTATGCATCCAGAGACGGCGAAATTCTTTGATGAGTTGTGTAAAAAACAGGAGGTAGAGTGTGCACCACCCAGAACTACAGCAAGACTACTGGATAAGGTTTGCCTTATAAAACACTCACCTACATGTGATTTGAGCCTGTCAGTGCAGAAAAGGCTGGTGGCTGTTTGTGTACAAGCATGAAGTTTTGTCTTCAAATCTTTTTGAATTTATTTTCTATAACTGCAGCTTGTTGGTGATTTCTTGGAGTCACAATGCATCAATCCAACATTCATCATTGACCATCCTGAGATCATGAGCCCACTGTCTAAGTGGTAAGTGCCCAGCGGACTCATGTCGGTGCATGGCATTACGTTCTTAAACACCCATTAAAAAACTAGAGCGTTCGTTTATTGCAGTATCTCTGTTACAAGGAAAAGGAGAATGGTTTCACATTAACTCTTTGCCAACGTGATTTACCGTAGGCAATTTGCAACATATGAAAGAACTAAAGTTGAGTGTCATAAACCTAAAAAACTCAAAGGCTGCTTAAGCCAAATTGTGAATGGAAATACAAGATTTTGTGTGGCTGAAAATTGGTTGGTATTGTGCAACTTTTATGTGCATTCGACGGAGAATGGTTGCCAAGTTTGCTTGGGCAGGGATAACGAAAGGTACATTATTTTATTCTGTTGTTGTCGCCATTTTGAAGTTAATAAAGATCACTCAAGGTCAAATAGATTGTGCCATTGATGACGGAGTTATTGCCATGAGGTTTCGATTCATTGCGGGAAAGTGTTTGTGCAAGCTGTGGCCTGTGGTTCTAAATTTCTCAAGATCTTGATGTTGATAAACGTGCAGTTAAAGCATGCGAAGAAGCACTGTGCCAAAATAAGTGGTGTCTGAGTAAATTATTTTGGAATCTCGCAGTCATGCTCTCAGACAAATTGGAGAGACCACTCGTATGTACGTTTGAGGATCTATTGCTTTTGAAAAGTTTTTGTTATCTTCCCCTGATTAAGAAATAATGAAATAGTTGAAGCTAAAGTAAAGCTAAGTGAACTCGAACGTACTAACTAACATATGATTACCTATGGGAAATATTTATGTTTTTGAAGCCCTGCTGGTTGTACATGATCGCATATAATATATAATACCCGTAATGATGATGATAATGGTAGTAATAATAATAATAATAATAATAGTAATAGTAGTAATAATAATAATAATATGTTATTTGTCAATAATTTAGACATTCGGTATTTTGATTTCCTTTAAACCAGCAGTTTTTTACTGCTACTAATGGTAGTAAAGATTACCTAATGTTTGTTCTCTAAAGCGTTGCTGTACACCAGCAAGACTAAAAACAACATAACCAGTGTGGTTTGATTCCACATTCCTATAGGCTGTGATTGACAGAGAAACATTAAACCTTTAAAACTTTAAAACTTTTTTAAACATGTAGTATTACCAGTAATAGTTTTATATCTCCAGCGTAAAGGTTAGAGTGCCCTAGCATCAAATTCCAAGCGCTGAAATAATTTTGTTTTGTACCAGGCACCGTTCAGAAAAGGGCCTGACTGAAAGATTTGAGTTGTTTGTTCAAAAGAAAGAAATCTGCAACGCTTATACAGAGTTAAATGACCCTATGATACAGAGACAGAGATTTGAACAGCAAGCCAAGGTAGGTTACGTGTTTTCTCCGTACTGGTATTTTTGTCATATTTCAGTACCACTTGTAATTATTGTTTTGTGTTTGCTACTGGCCTCTCTTGTAATGAAGCTTTAGGCTAAGAAAAAAATAATTGGTTAGAAAATCGGGTGGAAGGTTTTTTTTAATCGGAAGTTTTGATGCTAAAATACAATAAACCATATGATTATCATATCATATCATACATAAACATATCGGAATGCAGAAAATAAACATTTAAATACATTTGATTTCCAGTCCGGTCACTGATTGAAGGTTTGTTTATTGATCGTCTTTATCATGGGCGTGGACGACAAAAGCGTGATGAATTTAATGGTATTAACTATAGTTCGTTTGAAGAATACAAAATTCTGTTGGATTTGGTCAGTTTTCGGACAACTAATTCAGACTTCTACCAAGGTTTGCAGTCGCAAAACAGTATTAAAACACTTTTAAAGCAAAAACTAATTGAGTCGGGCGCTTTTACAGAACACTTACCAATTTTTTTACTTGGCCTTATGCTACAACTTTACTATTATTACTGCATCACTGTTTATTATATACCTGCATATCTAGCTTTAAATTGTTATTATTTTGTATATACATTACTGGTGTTTCGTTCTTTGATCCTGGCTATAAAAGCAAGGATGTAAATACAGCAATAGTAAAGAATGCTAATTAAAAATCTATAGAAAGACATGGACAATTGTTGAGGCGAGTTTTAATTTTATGGACAAAGTAGGGAGAAGTGTCACAATTACAGCTTCTGAATAATTAAATTGATTGAAGGAAACTTTCTAATAAGCGAGTTGTCAATTTGAAACGTTTAAGCTGCGAATCTTTATTTATTCATTTTTGTTGTTTGGAATGGAAACCGAAACTCCACATTGTTGCTGCTATAATGTTACGTATATTTTTAAGGTCAATTCAGTTTTTCAGTTGTTTGGTATATGTATTCTTTTTTGAAAGTGGCTGAAAACGAATACAGTTTGAACTGAACTTGTTTTTCCCGCAGGACAAGGCAGCAGGTGATGATGAGGCCATGTTTGTCGACGATAATTTCTGCACGTCACTCGAGTACGGTTTACCGCCTACTGCTGGCTGGGGACTGGGGATAGATCGATTGACCATGTTCCTGACCGATTCAAACAACATTAAGGTAAATTAAAGCCTTTTCTCCACAGTAAGCTCCACATTAAACAGCATTGTCTTGAAAAGTCAGGAAACTAAAACTATAATGAGACATTGACAAAAAACAGGGAATTTTGGCAATGTTATGAAGAAGTTTAGAATTTTTTAAATTTAAATTTCAGTGACCAACCTGTCTAGGAATAAAACGTTTCTAGACCAGAATTAATAAAAGCAGACATAATACATTTAGCGATGGTGTCAGTTAATTCTGACACAATTGTGTTTATATGTACTCGGGAAAATCGAAGTTGAAACATCAGTCAACCGTGGCAAACATGTTGAACTTGCCCTAAAATGTTAGTGTGCATGCAGGTTAATGATACACCGATGAAGTTCAAATGATATTTTGTAAAGTTTGCACAATTGTCTCCGAAAATCCTTGAAAAAGTCCTTGAATTGTATAGTGGTTTTATTTTTCAGAGTATTGTGGAACTATAAGGTGACGAACAGAAACATTGACCAAGCTCGTCCGTTAAAAAGACCAAATTTAAAGGCCCGTCCCTTGCCATCTTAACGGTGTCCAATCATAGTTTTTCTTTGGTTTCTCACTGCTTTGTACGCACAGTCACACCTCATCAGATAAGCTTGCCTGCCTACTGCATATGGTGGTAAACTACAATAGTTTGTGAGGTGACATAATGCACCAATTCTAATAGCAGTGACTTTTAATTTTTGTTGAGTTACTGTTACAACCTTGGGAACATTACAACAAAGATTGTTGCGATAGGGCTGGGGCAAGTATGGCATTTGTTATTGTTACAAAATGTTAAAATCTCGCCTAAAGGTAGTCAGAACAAATTATGTATACTGTTATGCCAACGTTATTGATGTACCACTGCTTTGAATCATTTTGATGGCACTGAAGTTGTACGCATAGATTTTTCAGCATTTTGTTGTCATAAGTAGCATGTGTGGGAGTTAACCCCAAGGAATCAAGAAACGAAACTGGAAAGTTGCGTGCAGGCCGACAAATAACAAATGCGTACAATTGAGAGTGCCTGGGCGAAATGGTTTTTAAATGCACGCGTTTGTCATTTTTGCTCGCGCTCTACTCTCCTTTTGTTTCCTTACATACTAGAAGCAATTAATTCCTTACCCCTAATGGGCAGGTTAAAGTTAGAAGAGAGCGTGTCCTTTGGCATACTAAACAATTACCCAATTACTAATTAGTGTTGCTATGGCAAAAGATGCTCCGAATAATATTCTATACTTTAAATTATCTTCGATTAATTTGGATTTTTAAATAGCAACGAATTTTCTTTAAAATTATTACAAGGAGCCAGAATCTATTTCATTCGAATTACTAAAAAAACCCAATTGTTGTGGCTCAAAAGGATTTTCTCAGAAAAGTTCAAATTTTGAAAATAGAGCCCAATTTGCATATTGTTCAGAACAAGTGATGACGTTTTCTAGTTCTGATAGGGTTAAACAGGAAGCGATGAGCCACTTTCTCAATCATGCGCAGAGCAAAGTCATGGTTTTGCTGGTGGTCACAACCCCTGTTTATATCATTCTGTGACATATTTAAGGTTTTATCATTTATCTTCTTTCAAAAACAATCGATCTTGTTTCTTTCTTAACACCATATGCCATGTTTCCAATATGTGTGGCCCGCCAACTGAAGCGCTAAAGTTGCTCTGCGCATGAATGAGAAAGTTGCTACTGAGAGTCTCAGTATGTTAACTATTAACATTAAAAAAGCTCATCATTGACTGAAAGACAACGCAAATCAATCAGGCGGGACCGCCCTCACGCTTGGTTAATGTGCATTGTCTTTCAGCCAATGAAGCGCCCTTTATAACTGTTAATAATTGACAGTCCCTTTGATAT
>JAOBYF010055342.1:0-12441 GCA_025403605.1 Parazoanthus darwini
CAATGACTGGATTTTATTTAGCACCGACTGAAAATCTATTAGTTACTGACTGAAACTTTTGCCGGCCACTGACTGAATTTTATTTGGCACAGACTGAAAATATATATGAAAGACTGACACTTTTTGTAACATTGACGGAATTTTATTTAGCACCGACTGAAATTTTATATGACTGACTGAAGTTTTTGTAACAATGACTGGATTTTATTTAGCACCGACTGAAAATCTATTAGTTACTGACTGAAACTTTTGCCGGCCACTGACTGAACTTTATTTAACACCGACTGAAAAATTTATAACTGAATCTTTTGTAACACTGACTGAATTCTATTTAGAACCAAATGACTGACTAAAACTTTTTTAACACTGACTGAATTTGTTTAGTACGCATTGACTGCAAATTTATATAATTGATTGAATTTATTGTAACACTGACTGAATTCTTTTTAGCACCGACTGAAAACTTATATCATAAGACTGACTAAAAATTTTGTGACAATGACTGAATTTATTCAGCATGCAGCGACTGAAAATTTATATAACTGACTGAATCTATATTGTAATACTGGCTGCATTCTATTTAGCACCGACTGAAAATTTATATATTCAGTTGACTGATACTGTTGTAATTATCAAGCAACGACTGAAAATATTGCAGTTCCGACTGAAAGTTTCATAAAGATGCACTGACTGAAGGTTTTGTAGTACTAACTGAAAATATTTGGCACCAACTGATATTGCTGTTTAACTAACTGAAAACGTTGTAGAACTGACCGAAATATTTTGTTTAAAGAAATCAGTCAACGGTTGTTTCATAAGTACAGCAATGATAGACAAATTGAACGAGCTGTTCCTGTTCCATTTTTATTTTTACACTGACTAACAATTTTGTGGCATATTGCACTGATCTAAACAATAGTCGTCAAACGACTGAGACCTGAAAAATAAATAGCTGGTTAGCATCCCCGCCCGACCACTGAAACGCTCCTGACCAAGAAAATTTTTTATTTTTATTTCCATACATTTCCTTTATAAACAATATAATGATCCCGACCATATCGAGGACATGCACAAGTTTTCTTCTAAAGCATATTTGGGTCAAGACTGATCGAAGACCAACCTTTTACGTGACTTGAAAACTGGACATTTTCGTGATCTACTGGGATATAAATACGCAGAGATAGTCCCTATGAATGACTTTAACTAAAATTCTAAGTTTCTTTACTTGGACAAAGATTGCATATCAAATAAAAAAATCAACTAAAATAAAAATAAAAACCGCCCGTCCGACCATGAACATTTAGCAGAAAGGATGCTATTTTTTTTTATTTGGCCTTATTGCAAGTTTTTCGAATTGAATTGAACTAAAAAATCTGTTGGTAAAAAACTTACTCGAATTGATGCACAATTGATTTAGTTTGTGCAATGAATCAAAACGTTACTCGACTGACTGAAACTAATCGTTGCTAAACACGTGATTTACGATTGATACATTTGACTGACAAGCTTTAAGCAAAACTGGTTGGGTCGAATGAACCAACATTTGTGAACAAATGATATGAGTTGTTTTGTCAGTGTATAGACTTGCTTTTCTATAGCAACTGTTTTTTACTGTTAAATAAATGCAATTTTAGAACACTCAGTCATGCTTAGTTTAAAAGCCATTTAATAGAGGGATTAACAAGAGGATTCAGTAAGGTATGCAAAGGCGTTTTAGAGTGTTAACAGTACTGATGTGACTCATCCCTTGTGCACTGTGGGGCGAGAATATGACTGAAAGAGAAGAAGACATTGGGACCGATTTTAGGGGCTTGGGAAGGGGTTGGAATCTGATGATGTGTCGTGATAAAACTCGAGGATTGTGCATTTCTTCAGTTTATTTCAATGATCTTTTCAACTTGGGCATCAGATGTTTGTTTCTCCGTGATTCGTTACTAGCGTGAAAGCTATTGTTTAAGTATGATCCCCAGATTCAAAACTAACAAGATCTAGCATAACAAAACAGAACACGTTGAACAGTTTTCTGTTAGCCGTTGCTTTGCCACATCATCCTTTTCTTTAATGAATTTTCGATAATTAGCTCGAACTAAACGCTGAATTTACACCTAATTGTTATTCAGATCAGGTATCATTGATTAGTTTTCTTATATGTTATGCTCGAGTATACCAGATTTCAGAGTGCCCGTGACGTGTTTGTGTTCTTTACTAAATATACTAATGGTAAAATATCTTATTGCTCCGACAATTTATTTCTTATATACTAAAAAGAACAAAAACCGAGAAAAGTGCAGTAAATTCGGCCCTGTTTTACTTGTGTTACAGGATGCATGATAACACAAACAAAATCACTCTTATGTTCAGTGAAGTTCGAATTAGTTTTATCTTTCATCTTTACTTCACTTATATCACTCAAGAACAACCTGGTTAAAAGTTCCGTCAAAAACTGAATCCCATTGCGGTGTTTTTGTTAGCGTCAAAACATTGTTTCTTTTTTCCTACTTCCGTCAATGTTCAACCCAACAGTGCGACGGTAGTATCTATTTTGAAAGCGAATTACCACTCGTCCTGCTGCAGATATAGTCCACAATATTGTCGAAAATGCTGTAGTAAGCAACTTATATCACTTCATTTAAGTTCCATATTGCAGTACAGAGACCTCTGTAGAGAGTTTGAAATATCTGAGCAAAGCGTGTCGTTAGTTCATGAAATGGCACCATAATATGTTAAAGAATTACTAGGGATTAGAAAATGGCTTGTTTATTCAAATAAAAAACCTCTTGTTAGAGACTCCTTAAAGTTAATATACACACGCACGCTAGACGATCGGAAATTACCACCAGCTGCCAAAAATGAAGTGAAGTGGTCCGGATCCGATGTTGCACAACACTAACATTTTTAGACTCCTCTCCGAGAATCCGGCATTATAAATTATTGAATTTTATCTCTGAACGGCCAAATGTTTCATAGAAATGATTTTGCACTGATTTGATGCTGAGTTTTATGCATTTCCTAGTGTATTTTTTTAATTAAATTGTTTGGTCTGTGTGTTTAATTTGTTTGCGCTGTATATGTTTTGGGTTTTCTACTAATAGCACAGCGCAGTATGGATCTCACTACTTTTTTCTGTTCCTTCCCCACTGCAACAATTTTTCTTTTATTAATGCATGTTTTGTATCTACGTTTAACTTGTTTAACTTTTACTTATGTAAATATGCGGTGAAATCTGTTTTTCGAGACGTTCCTCAAAACTTGTTGGACACACATGCACATCTCATTTGTTACCATATAATTCCTCAAATCTATTTAAGTATTTAATTTTAGTATTTTTTTCTAATTGCCATCATTATCTTTTATAATTTCAAATATCTATAATTATCTCAATATTTAAGATACCTTAAACATTTTCATTTCCATTTATACTTTTAATTTTCTTTACTTGTGGTTTTAATTTCTCTTAAGCGGCCTTTTTGCAACAAATACATGTATACTTGCAAATCAGCTAAGTAGCTGTGTTCTGTCCTGGGTTGGTCGTACGGCACGGACAAAAATAGTACGGTGCATTTTTTTTATCTGTACCCGGTACGGCGTACCAACAATAAAATGAAGTGTGAATGGATACAGGTCTTATTCTAAAACAACAATGTGCAACGCCGCTTGCATGCAATGAGAAAAAGGTAAAATAAACTTTCGTTTTCCTAATTTCTTAGACAAATGAATTGCCGTGCTTCTTTCAGGTTATTACAATAAACCTTTTCAATCGCAATACACACATTGATACAAATAAAGTATACGTGCATATCAACAAATACAAACAGAAAATAGAAACGCAAACAAACAAACACTGAAATCAGATTGATTTTTTAATGCCGAAGGAAGATGTGAGGTACAAAACAGTTCTTTTCGAGAGCTAAAAGCTTTTGTTCTCGGGTTATTAAAAATTTATTAACTAAGATAAATACGTTATTATTTTGATTCCTAATGTTTTCTAAAATGTTTTTAAATTGCTCTTAATTTTCGGCCAATCTGAATCTCGTTGTTTTTATAACAAAAAGCGTGTACGTGCCCAGATATAGTTCCAGGGCAATTAAGTCATGAACATTTAATAGGCAAAGTCAATAGCTACTATGAACAGTTAGACATTAGACATGCGCTTTTCTCTCTCTCTCTCTCCGTATATGTAACAGTTATTAAACATCCGCGGGGAGAAAGGTTGTTGGGATCTGAGACAGAAGAGTAGGCTGAATTTATGGTGAGTATAATATTGACTGAAACTGCAAACACTTACACTAATTTGCACGACGTTTCACATTTCACCCTAGTTTAGCGAGTTTTTTTGCCCGTTAGCATAGTCAGTTAGAGTTAATGGAAATTGGGTCGACTGTTGTCCGGTACAGGCCTCTTTTAATAGTTTGCCAATAAACTACTTACTTTGTCTATTTTGTTGAGTCAAACTGTACCAATTATTTCTCAGGAAGAAACGTCTACACAGAGTCAAGAGCAAAGGGAAAATTGCAAGACAACTTGACAGTACGCACTTTATGTATTAGTTTTAAATACTGTTACTAATGTTGTTTCTTAATTGCCTTTTTGCAGAAGATGAAGTGCGGTTTTTCCCTGTGGGCTGCTGTTGGCCTGACAGCCATCATTCTACTGGTTCAGTGTGGCGACAGTGACGGCCTTTACAACCGCTACATCACCGTCTACCAGAAAGGGAGTCTAACAAAACCAGAAGATTGCCAATACAAAGGTTACATCCCTGGCGGCGGAGTTAAGGGTGTTAAGCCTATTCCCACACCTGTTGCTAAGGGGTTCACAAGCGCTCTTGGTACTGTGGCCGGGATTATCGGACAAGCCGCTGGAGCTGGTCGTGCCGGAACTGCAGCGCTTGCCGCCGTTGGTAAATCCATAGAGAAAGTAGCAAAAATTGCTGGTAAACTCTCCGCTGCTTTTGGCGTCTTCGCTGCTGCCTTCAGCATTGTCTCGAGTTTCACGAAACCATCACCCAATGACATCTTAGACAAGGTCAACGTGGCATTTGCAGAGATCACCAAGGATATTAACAATCGCTTGACGTCGATGGAAGGGTATGCCGATGGACGAGTAATTGAATTGGAACAGAAACTAATCAAAAATCAGTTTAATACTATTAGGCGCTATTTTACCAGCTGCATTCGTGATACCACCGAGCCAGCCGTGCGTACCTGCCAGCGGCACGCGAACAAGGTAATTTACTCTGAGCTTCACAACTTTCAGAAGCTGAGGCAGGAGTTCCTCACCGGCACAGATGGCCTCGACTCCTATAACATCAGACGTTTGGAAGCTACGCTGATCTCGTTCCGTGACTACGCCAGTCTTCACTTGTTCTCGCTGCAAGTGCTTGTGAATAGCTACAGAGATGACCCCCCGTCAGAAGAGAGAACCAAGCGACTGCAGCTGTATCTTGGAGACCTCAAGTCTTTGGGAACAAAGTATCGCGATTATGCTTACTGGGCTTACAAACAGATTTACAAGGGACAGATACAAGACAACCTTGATCGTGAAGATTACACAGAACCAGAAAAAGTTAAAGATGTTTGGGAGGGATGGCCGGGGGCAAAAACTTATAAAGAGCAGCACTTTGTCACAAAGTGTAATCCGGGAGACAAGCAAGCTGACATCAACAGGTGTAAGGTTAGGCGGTTGGTCCGCTGGGATGGAAAGAGGCCTCGCGAAACCAAACCAGTTGTCGCCCATTGCCAGGTTAAGTACCCTAATTACATCAGTCCCGGTGAACGTAACAACTGCCACGTAAAGTCCCTTTTACAAACTGGGAGGGTAGAAGCACGAAAAGTCTGCCGTAGTTATTTGGGTGCTCTGGAAAACGATCTGAAGACCTACTGGAAGAAAGAGCTCCTGGACCCAGCTGATCTGTGGAAGGAAGTGTCTGAAAAGGCTGCTAAAGCACCCGAGCTCGCTTAAAACATCTGCACTGGAAGCATCGCTGCAAAATTAAACAAGTTCTGGAATAATAGAAAAAGCACATGTGAAACATTTGTTGTAGTTAGCATTCATTTTTTTCTTTTACTGAACTGCACCTTGTCGTTTATCGAAACTAAATATGATTAATTTTTGACTTGCGACCTGTGGTGTCCAGGTACGAGGGTGGGGAAGGTTTTATTATTTGCTAGGGAAAGAAAAAAGGGAAAAAAGTCAGCTTTGTAGTCTTCGTTGAATTAGTAGCGAAAGAGTTAGTAAATAATCGGGATCCGGGTTTTGGAGTAACGAAAGGATATGAGGGTAAGAATAGTACTGTATTGTTCTTTGCTAAAGGACGAAAAACGGCATTCATCATCATTACAGAATTTACAAGATCGCGCCAGACACCACGGTCACAAATCAGGCCGCAGGAAGATCCTGAACGTGAGCTCCTGTGTCCCTTGATATAACCCCGTGTAGGTTACACAGAAAGAAATGCTATATGCTGTAATGCTGTATGCTAAAAAGAATAAATGCACCATGTACCTAAACTACTGTGTTGCAGGTCTTTTTCTTAAGTCGTTTGAAGAAACTAGAAATAAACTTTTACATTATATAAGAACTGACCTTTTTTCGGGATCTAAATGTTCTAAAAAAAATTCTAAATGTATTTTCATTTCAGGGTGGATGTCTGGGTACACGTTCTTGAATCGGTTTACCTGAAAGAAATTAACGGTGTTTTATAGTAGAATTGCCTGTCAAATATATTCAAATGCGAAATTGCTCAGTACTTTTAATTCTTCTTCTCAAGCTCAAACTGCCAGATCAAAATTATCATCAGAATCAACACTATCCACGCCAAGCTGAACGCCTGAAGTGCATGAATCCAACCGGCCAGAAATAGCAAAGCAATTTATAGCTTCAGATGTAAAGCAGTTCACCGGCCAAGTTCTGATACACTCGTATTCTCGGAAACCCAGGGGCAGTCAGTCTCGGAAGGGGCAGTTTTTAAAGTATCAGACGCCGAGCGAAGCGAGGCTGAGAGCGGTGAGGCCAAAGGTCGGTCCGCGAGAAGCGGAGCACCTGGGGACATTGTCTTACAGGACGAGTTCTGGGCCCACTTAACTGGATTACATGCCTGATTGCTTTCGTGTCAAGCGATATCAGTTAGTGTGTTTACTTAGTATTGTTTGAACTGACAGATGAGAAACATTCAAACTCAAAACATGAATCCCACATTTAGGGAATTGCCAAAATGACCTCGATATTATTGGGAGCGAAGCGCATTGTTTGTCAAATACGTTTTGACGAACAGTCGAGGTTTATAACAGCGATAATTTTCTCTGTTTATACGAATCTCGCACCAAAAGCTGCAGAAAGCGAAAAAGCAAAATCGCTTATAGTGACCAAATTATGCACAGCAGATTGGACTTCGTCGCAGACAAGAGCAACAACGTTCACCTTGTAAAACTGCTTCTCAAACATATTGCTTATTCTTTCTTCTCCAGCGAGACCTTCGGGGCTTCTGGAAATGAAGTCCACCTTCCTCTTTCCGCCAAGTAATTCTTTATCGCAGGTCTCACTTTCTCCGATAAAGGCCGCCTCAAATCCAGTTGATCGAAGCCAAACAACCACCTTTTTTTAAAACAGCCTGCGTAGCTCGGCGTTCTAGTCAGTCGAAGCTTCGCCGCCCGTTTCTCCCTTCTCAACTGACTAGAACGCCGAGCTACCCAAGCAGAAACAACCTGATCTTTCATTATGGATGTCAACAGCGAAACAACAACGACTAAAGGTCGAGGTGGATAAACATCAACATGGCGTCCAACTCGAAGTGAATTCAGTACTTTTATTGTTGCAGGAATATTCTGAAATGTTAGGCTTTTGCCGAATACAGTAGGTAACTGCACGAACACGTCTTTTCCTTGAACAATATTCTGAATAGCTAGCTTTTGTTCTGGTTTCAGCCTTCGTACGTCGGGAAACAACTTCAAAGCCGATGTACGCCACGCGGAGAACGACTTGTCAGAAAAAAAATACGAAAACTATCATTCACACCGCGTGACTATTTCACCTGCAATTGTTCCGTTTGTGGCAATAACAACCAAATACCTGTTTAAATTCCTTCGTCGCTGATAGGGCGCAAAACACAATCGCGCTAATTTGCGCCCAATCACGAGCAAGTATCCCTGCCGACGTCTGGAACTAGCTCTGTAAGACTATGTCTACTCTTGCCTTTTGTGTCGGCCCTGAATTTTTCCCGCCCGATGGATCACCCCTGGGTTCCCGAGGATGATAAACTTGCAGTTAAGGCCCTGTTATACGAGGCAATTTTCTCTGCAACCTGCAACGCAACGCCATTACGAAGCAAGTTGCAGAAGAAATTGTGCGTGTAGCACTCCGTTTCTGCAGCGTGCAACGCAACGAAAACCTGCAAAGCAAGTTGCAGAAAAAGTTGAACAATTTTCTATTTTTCGCAACGTTGTAAAGCCAGTCGCAGCGTGTAACATGTCAGCTGCAACTTGCTTTGCAACGTCTTGTCGCAATTGTGGCGCGAGTGGACAAAAGAACCAAATAAAAACTGAGTGTATATATTGTTAGGTCGCGCGCGCGACAAAATCTAATATGGCAGAATGTCAGTTTAGGGATACAAAGGAAAGCAAACTGACTCATAACCAGAAGATGGATTTATTAAGTGTTCTAAAAGAACGGTCGTGTTTATAGAAAAATGAATATAAGTGTTTTTGTTTAGCGAAAATTTGCAGACGTTTCTAGTTATATCGCAGGCAAAGTGTGAGTTGCGTTGCGAGTTGCGAAAAGAGTAGCGAACGTCTGACATCTACTAGCAACTTGCAATGTTACGTCAGCATTGCATTGCAGGTTGCAAAGAAAGTAGCCTCGTGTAACAGGGCCTTTAGCTCGTTGTTGTTCCCTCTGACATGTCGTCAACATTGTTTAAAAAGCTCCAAATGTTCAAAATACTTCAATGATGAGAGCAAAACTACGGTGGACCATAGGGGCAAAACACAACTCAATTTCCTTTGTGAAACACAACAATGTTTTTCAGAACACAAAAATCTTTCGCAGCACACAACAATCTCTTCGTGAAACACAACAAAATTTCAAAGTACTGGTGACCAGCCCTGAAGCTGAGAGCGATCGGAACCTGGGGCTGGGACTACTATAGGTGAACTGTAAAGGCGCCATTTTTGTTCTGTAGCACATGAGTTGCAGTCTTTATACGTACATACAAAGTGCTAGGATTTACAGGCATCGTAAGTGACATGGCGTCTTCCAGTTTAGTGAGCAACGACTCTGAAGAAAGTATAATTGCATATTACTTTTCAAGAGGATATACGTATGTTATTACTGCATTTTTAGCTGAATTCCACGGCATTACGACGTGTGTAAGAACACTGAAAAGTAGATTAAGGCAGCTAAAACTAAGGAGAAGAATGCCATCTGTTGACATGGACGTTGTTCGGGAACGTCATGAATGAGCTTAGTCGCCCAGGCAGCCAAGGTGGATATAGGAGTGTGTGGCATTCAAGTACCGAGACATGCTGTTGCTGAACTGATGATAAAAATTGATCCAGAAGGATGTCAGCGGAGAAAATCAAAAAAAGCTTAAAAGAAGAAGTTATTTCTCGTCTGGTCCGACTACCCATTGCAGGTGGATGGATTCGACAAGTTAAAGCCGTATTGGTTTCTAATCCATGGGTGCATTGATGGCTGGAATAAAAAAACATGTGTCTAAAAGTCACCAAGTCAAATAACCATCCAATCATTATTGCCAGTTTCTTTCTGAATTGTGTTGAAGAGTTAGGAGGCTTTCCAGTGAAACTGAGGACTGATTGTGGAATGGAAAATGGAAAATGGCGTAATGGCAGCAATGCAATGCACATTTCAAAAAAGTGCTGATGCGCAAAAGTATGGGTCATCTCCCGCTAATCAAAGGATTGAGGGCTGGTGGTCATTTTACAGGAAGAACAGGTCTGGTTGGTGGTGGAATTTTTCAAGAGCCCTGTGGAAAAGGAAATGTTTAATCCCGGAGATGAGATACAAATGGCATGCCTTTGGTGCTGTTTTGCTCATTTACTTCAAGATGATTAGACAAAGTGAAAGAACACTGGAATAGTCATTTGATAAAGGAATCTAGGCACGACACTATCAATGGGAGACCTGATGAACTATTCTTTCTCCCAGAGCTTCATGGTGGAGAAGATGGTCTACTTCATCCAATCTTAGATGATGAGATCCAATCTATTAGGGAGAACCTGACCTATTGAAGGGGAGCAAACCATTTACCAATAGTACTTTGAATATGTACTAGAAAATACTGAGTTGCAGCCGCCCAACAACTTTGAACAGGGACTTTCTCTTTACAAACAACTCCTTGAAATTGCAAATATAGATGAAGTTCAATGACTTAAAAAGGGGTGTGCGATATAAACTTGAGGCCCATTATGGCCACTAGTTATGGCTCAAACTGATTATTGTTTGCACTTTCCTTTTCATCAATGTGCAAGTAAAAATAATAATGAACACATGTTTGGTTCAACTTCAACAGCTTTTAATACAAAGTGTCCATAATGAGAACCATTACATGTACATCTATAAAAACTTGTCCTTAGACAGCAAAAGTATTACTTTCTTGAAAGAGCCCAGGATAACTAAATTTCAACTTGATCACATTATCTTAGTTCTTCCTATTTTAACTGAACAACTTGGGAATTTGCTTTCCTTCTTTCGCCATACCGTTGTAAATCTATCCAACAATGACATAACATACAATATCAACATTAAGGAATACAATGTATAATTATTTTACTATCATTTATGAAAACTTAAACAATCTTAACAGTCAACCGTGTTCTTATCTTAGTTTACAATACTGATTGTGTTACAGACTTTAACTAGAATAAACATTCAATAATATTCATTTTAAAACAGTTACTTAAAATATAAATCACTGTATCATTATTGTTTTGTACACAGATACAGAGTCTGAACAAATCACTGGGTTATCCCTAGCATGTATATGAAAGGCTCAAACTGTTGTGAAGCCCCATCCTTCTTTATTTGACTTGCCCCTCACGGGCTTGAAAATGCCGCTCGATGCAGAACCAATCCCAATTGTAATAGTTACAAATTCGGCCTTCTTCTTGGACTTGGATTTGGACTTGAACAAGGTTTGCCTTTCTTTCAACTTTTGGCTTAGAAAGTTTTTAAAAGTAGACACCTGACTAGTTGAAGATGACGATAAACTAACCCCGCACTTTGGGGAAACTTATGGTTTTGACTCCTCCACCCACCACAAACTGTGGCAAAATATGGCGGACAGTTTACAGCCCGCAGGTGATCAGTAGTAGACTCAGGTTCCAATCGCTCTCAGCTTTAGGGCTAGTTACCAGTACTTTGAAATTTTGTTGTGTTTCACGAAATTTTGTTGTGTTCTAGTTTGCAGTTGTGAAGCAGAAAATTGTGTTGTGTTCTGAAAAGGATTGTTGTGTTCTGAAAAGGATTGTTGTGTTCTGAAAAGGATTGTTGTGTTCTAAAAACGATTGTCGTGTTCTCGAAAAGGTTGTTGTGTGCTGCGAAAGTTTGTTGTGTTCTGAAAAACATTGTTGTGTTTCAGAAAGGAAATTGAGTTGTATTTTGCCCCTATGGGCCACCGTACAAAACCAATCGAATAGCCAGGGTTCCAGAATGCTAAAAATGAAAATCGCTGGACAGCCAAGTTGCCGGCTGCTCTTTCGTAGATTTGTTTTCAGTTGTTGATAATTAAACCCCCGTGTACTCGAAGATGCAAACGAGAGAGCTTTCGTTCTTCTGTTTGATCTCTTAGCTAAGTTGGTTTCCTTGATCCTAAATAAGACAAACCAAAGAACTGTAAAACAAATTAAATCGACACAACAGTTGCACTCTCAAACAACATGCAATATAAATTTTAATCCTCCCCCGTATTCAGATGACTCACGGCTGCACTATCGCTGCATGATCCACGCTTGAGCGGAATGGTGCTTTGATAAGAGCAAGTATCAAATTTTAACCTTTTTAATAATCAGACCAGCGAACAATCACTCCGCCTCTATCTTTTTCTCTGTCTCTGTCTCTGTTTGTCTCTATCTCTCTGTGTTTGTCTGTCGAATATTTTAGCATAAAACGATGCGTGACACGCATCCGCATCGCAAGATTGTCACACAAATTACATTCAGAATATTTCAATCTTTTATGTCGAGACCCTACTGTAGCAGAACTAGGCTGGAAAATCAAGAAGGAAACAAGATCTTTAGTTGTCGTTATCAAACAGCATCAGTTCTAAGTTACAAGTGCAAACAAATGGCGGTGACAACGACTGAGCAAACCGTTACTTTATTCACAGGTGGCCCAAGCTACCAATATGTGTTGCAAATGATTACTCGGGTGTTCGGTTACATATCGCGATTTTAAGCAAATGTATGGGAAATTTGAATTCTTCCCACAATG
>JAOBYF010055453.1:0-12439 GCA_025403605.1 Parazoanthus darwini
TACTGATCTCATATAGCACTTCGTTATGCCACTAGAAAACTGAATAACTGGTCCTGTCGAAAGATTTATTTCTTCAAGACTATTATTTCTATATATTTTTTTAAATCACTTGCTACTAAACTGTTGAATGAACGAGTAATAATTTTGATAAATCTCTTATACCGGAATCTTTTCATAAGAACCCTTTTATATATAAGAACGTTAACGCGATGAACAACAGCCAAAATTTGAGAACATCCAATCTATAAACATACCTCAGAATGAGACAAAGAAAGGAACGTTCATTCAGGGGTGGATCCAGACTACTACAAATAGTGCCATGGCACTAGTCAAAATTTCCTATAAGAGAGATAAAAAAACGATTTATAGTAAAATAATGAGTCTGAGCTTAGTATGGGTCGAGATTGGCACTAGTCGGGAAAATATCTAAATCCACCCCTGTTCATTTCTATAAACTGACTTTAAAATGGAACAAAGATCCGCTACTAAATACTTTGAGAGAGCAGTGTAACTTGTATTTGATTTGGTAACAGGCGAAAGCAGAAGTTTTACAGTTAATGTTTGCCCTTTAATATCATGTACATCTTTTATACTTCTGACAGTCAGGGCTCCCACTGATAACATTATTCTTATTTAATAGTAATACTAAAGGGATTACCCCGACTAAAAATATAGAGTTATCTCATCATCATAATTTAATGAAATGCCAAACATGTTATTTATCAGAGCTCTAGTTTTCTTAATTAAACCTTTAGAGATCAAGCTAAGATGTTATTTGTTATTTCGTCACTCATTGACGTTACCTAAACACTAGAGAACTGTTGTTGTTCTCAGTAGAAAATCAATTTAATAAATTACATCAAAAACAGTCGTAATTGTCGGCTAAAGGAGTAACTAGTGATTGCAATAAGTGTTTCTGAATCAAAGGAAATATCCCGGACGGTGAACGATGGTACATTTTTTTCAACATTTCAGATGAGAAATTACCAAACACTATATGTTCTATGTACACATGCGATATATCAGATTGTATATTTTACAAATATGTTCTTTTTTGAAAAAATATATGCTCAATCAAGAAAGACTGTTATGTGCACAACTAACACTGATTCAGTTTGCTTAATATATTATGACAAATAAGCCTCATTTCCGCAAACACAAACTTATCAAATTGAGGAAAACAGTAAACTTCTCAAAATTGAGAAAAACTTTGTGTAAGGACATGCTAAGTAAAATATTTCAGCTAACATCAGTTGATTGAGTTTATTATACCTATTAAAACAAGAAAGCCATCAACGTTCATTTATGATCAACGACAGTCTTCTCTTAAAACGATTATAAGGACAGCTAATGGGACAATTAACCTTCGTATGATGAGAGGTTTACAAATAAACTTTTCACCACATTCTAATATGATAAAGTTTAAAAACTCTTTTCTTATAGTACAAATTCAAATTCTCGACAATAGGAGCACAGATCTACAGAGGCTATATATTTTGTCATAAAACATTTTCAGTTTTTTTTTGTTACTTTCGATTACTGAGCGGGGAAATATCTGTTGAGAACGATTGAAGAATTTCTAAAACCGACGTTGAGTTTAACTTCAACATGAAATTAGTTCATTTATCTTCGAGGGAATGAAAAGTTGATCACAACAAACTAACGAATTCCCGCGGGAGCAGCTTTAGTCCGACAGTGTTTGTTGATTTCAGATGTTGTTTTGGGTGATTTTTTAAAAACGAACACCAACACTGCCGCCTTCTTTACGAAAAGCTTATTTAATATTTAGCTCTCAGATTGTCCCTACGTTTTGTCTGATTTATCTTGTATTGTTGATGGAATAAAATGAGCTAAACTTGCGAATGCCGCTTAAATTGCAAGGCCCGCATCGCATGTACCATTGTTATCAGAAAGACGTAAGCAATCAAGCTCCGAGAAGTGCGGACACTTGCATTCTTCCGAACTCAGTATTGTTTGAAACTTCCTGATAAACTCCATTCTTTTCATCGTAAGGTTCAAATGGTGTAAGGCTGACGTTTGGAGCGTTAGCCCTTCGTCAGAACAAACTGCTATTGCGTTAGCCATTCGTCAGAGCAGTCAGTTTGCTCTGACGAAGGGCTTCCGCTCGAAATGTCATAATTACACCAAACCTTACGGCGAAAACCATATCTTATCCACCCATGTTGATCAAAACCCATATTCAGCTTACTCGCTAACGCAGAAAAAACAGGTTTTTTTCAAAACTAGTCTTCCATTCTCTTCAAATCTACTTTCCAACTTGCTGTCAACAAACAAGATAAACAAAAGAACTTTAACCTACCGTACTGTAGTTTTACATTGATCCCGTTTGAGTTGTTTATCTATAACTGAACACGATGTTAAAACTTGTCTACACTTCGCAACTAGCGATTAATATATTTAGCAGTAACACTGAAAACAAAGCTCTTCTGAAATGAAGTTATATATAGATTCCCAAGTTATAAATAGATTCCTTGATAGATTCCCTTTGTTCTTAATGAATGCTGTATAACCTATTCTAATCTTAGCTGAAAACACCATTTTAGTCCATTTTACAAAGGTCTCCTGAGAGCACCTGTTAATAAAAAGGTTTATGATTCAATAGTAGCGTCAATAAATTTGTTTGGAATATAGATCTCGACAACAGCAATTCCTGTCTTTTGAGAGTGGTTCTCAGTGTTTTCAACAGCTCTTAACTTAAAGAAAATTAACCTTGTGGGCGAACCGTTGGCTACATGAAGGGCCGGCTACAGACATATATATTTCCTCCTCATCACAACTTAGGCCCGATCCAAACGCCGTTCCACTCATGTGTTGAGCCTAACTGTTGAGTTAAGTAAGGCAGCGGCAGAAGAGCGGCGTTTGAATCAGTTTGGTTCAGCAGGTTAGTTCTGAGCAACAAACGGCGTTAAGGTTGCTGAACACCTTGAGCGGTGTATATAGTTATCAGTACGTAGCTCTGTTAATATGCGTCCGATACCAATAAACCTATGTATCGTTGGAAAGCTTATAAAATTCTCTAAATGAACGAGTTACTTAATTTTGAAGACTAGTTTTTGTGAAAGAAATAATTCATAACGCTGTTTCAAACTAACCATTTTCCCTTCTCGAAGTTCCAAGTCCTCCAGATTTCACTTTCTGCCATCAATTGTCACCTTGCTAATTTCAGCACTGTGTGTATATTAAATCCGTGCCGGCATTTTTGAAAACTCGTTTTAGATTTTTTTTCTGACTTGAGTTCTCCACTTGTCTGCTCAAAAATCTTATAACTTTCTAGAATCAACCATAAAAGGTGATTGACTGATTTAATCAAAATTGCTGTTCAAGGGTTGTCCAAAAAAAATAAAACAGAGCAGAAAATTAAATTTGTCATTGTCTTTGTTTGTCTAGCCCCCTTTCCCGTCTGACAAATTTAACATTTATTTCTTTACCTGAGCAAATGCATTGGGGATAGGCTATTTTAATTACGAGTAACGACTCAATCGAACAAAACCAAGCCATTTGCAGTCGACTGACAAAGTTTACTATTATAATTCTAATGCCAGTCTATTAAGCACATACATTGATGTTAACAAAGATGAGCTCTTTTACTCTCAGCTCAGTCAAACGTACAAAAATGTATAAACAGCAAAGCCACTCACAATCAACTAACAAAGTTTACATTTGCTGAGTATTCCAAAATACCTCTTTTTTGTCAATATTGAGCACATGCATTGATGTTAACAAAGAATCGAATGGCTCAAGTCTACTCACGGCTCAAACGGTAAAGCACAATGAGATATCTGTTTTAAAATGGCGAAGTAATCTGTATTTCAAGTCTCTGTATATTTAGCTTACAAATTTAAAGACTGAGCTAGCAATTGAGTGCTGTGTTGGCCATCCGGCTGTGCAAAGATGCTCATAAAATCTTTATCAAATATCTTCGTATGCGTTCGAGAACGGGGGACACTGTTCGGGGTCAAACTAAGGTCTGCCGAAAGTAATTCGACGACGTTACATCATCCAAAAATGGTCCACCGGTCGACCCATGAAAGTCCGACCCATCTGCAAGGGGAAATCTTCACGTGGGTACGAAAATTAAGCTGCTCGCCCTTCATAATGGACGAATTTCTACTAGAGACGAATTGTCCATCTAGACGAATTATCTGTCTGACGAGTAGTTCGACTTATTACGAATTTAGAGGAAAATTCGTCTGGATCTTGGCGAAAGGACTGGGAAGCTAGATACCAGACTCCCTCAAGTCAAAATTGCCAGTAAACCCTTATTTCAGTAGAGACCAGTTGTCCGTCTGATACGAATTAATCGTCTGTCAGCATGTTTGTCTGCATGACAGACGAATCAAGCAAGGACGAATTTTGTAACATAATTCGTCTTAACACCGGAATTTCGTCTAGACGAATAGTATCCGTCTAATACGTCTCTAGTTTATATTCGGCTAATGATGATTTGGATATTAAGTGATGATAAAACCTTCAAGCGGGCAAAGTGATAAAAACACCTATAATGCTCAATGGTCATAGTTTATGTTGTGAAAGAGAAGTTCTTGAATGAGTGGACACGAAATTATTTTGGAGGAGGGGGGGGGGGTAACCTGTATCTGTCCGTATATGTTATCAGGGAGACGCTACCGAGTTACTTAAAACATGACGTAGTATTCTCACAACTCTGCCTGCAGGAAGAAACCAGTTTACATTTTGAAGTTAAGAACGCGTTGTGTGGTGGATTATTGCTTGGGTATTTTAAGCTACCTCGATTAGCATCGAACGACTGCGAGAAATTGAAGAAAATGTTAGATTTTCTTCTGATCGGAAACTGGATTGCTAACGCCAAAGCAGAAAGCCGATAGTGCTTTTAAAATTCTTTGGACATTTGCTGTGTTTAACTTTAACCAAAATAGAACTTAGATAATCTTTACAAAAGTCCAGAAAAGCGAGTAGACTGTTTTCGTCTCTGCCACTCAGTATTCAGTTTTAGCCGCAAGAAGTAGAAATTTCATGTATCTTAGTTTACCATATGGAAGATAGCTGCGAAACTCAAAACTGCTTCCAATATTTACCTCGACACAAAATCTCGCCAGAAACGCTGTACTAAATTTTTGCGGATGATAGGGGTACTCCAGAATACAGAGCCCGGCGGAGCTAAACCTTTGCAGCTTGCGACGATGTGAATAGTTTTGTTTGATTTTCAGAGGCTTTTAATCGGAGACTTTAAAATAAATGTTTTAAAAAAGTTAGTACAATTTCGTTCAAACCAACTGTTATCAAACTACAACTATTTGACAGTTACTTCAGGAACATATGACTGTTCGATATGAGATGATAAATGGGCACAGAGGTGCGTCATGCCGGCTTGGCTATAATCATCTCATATCCAACAATTGAAAGTGGAATTTTATTTTTACTTAATGATAAACCCAAACATTAGTTTCCCTTTTTGATTTTGTATAAGCTAACTGAACGAAATCTAGAATGAGTTAAAAATTAACTTTTGGGAGATATACGAATTCAAATTGGTCTGCCATTAGGGGTGGCACCTGGACTCTTGCGAACTGGTGTTTAAAACGTCCTGACAAACTCCAAGTTTCAAATCTATTTTCCAATCCATCTACTAACCTCTTCATCAACACAAAAGACAAACGAAAGACGATTAATGTCCTTGCTGCACTACATGTAGTTTTACCTTGACTTTGTGAGCTCTTTACGTGTAAACTAAACACGATGCCAAGACCTTAACTCCTTTTTCGGTTGAGTTTTGGAAACCAGTTGACGATTATTGAGCAATGCACCAAAACTCAAAACAAAGTTTTATCTCAAATGAAGCTTTGTGAAGGTTTCCTTTGTTCTTAATAAGTGCTCTACAACTTATGTTAGCTGAAAGCACCTTTTATTTCATAGTTCCCAGGTCTTCTAAGAGCACCTGTTAAGAGGCTGTCTCTATATGAAAAGGACGCCCTCTCAATTTCATGTCAACATTTTTTTCCCCGAACTTTAGTAACTAAAAGACCTCAGTCTTGCGGCTATAACGGAAACAGGTTTGGTTTGGCTCAAAACCAAAGCCAGGGACCGTTGTGAAGAAGCTAAATAACTTAACTGAATTATGGCATTTCTCACGACTCCGCGGAACTCTCGTTTCATAATGCCGAGAACCATAACCTGTGAATTAAATATCAAATTGTTGAAAAATCTTTGTAGTTTTCAAAGACAATAAGTGCTTTTTCCGTTTGTTTAACTGTGAGTCAAAAAAAATACGCTCTTTTGACGAATCGCAACGGGATAAGTAGTTTGAAAAATAAGCTGAAATTACGAGCTGTTTTTGCAACAGTGGGGCCTACTTGACACCTCTGGACTTTTCAACCGGAGAAACGTCATAAAAGCTAAACTTTCAAGTTTTTACAAATACGTGCTGATCAGAAACAAAAAAGTTGACATCCGTTTCTGGCTCGGAAAAACAACTTAATTATCTGATTATGCCATAAATTTTTTTAAAAAAGCCCGCCCCTTTGTTATAAATGATAGTATTAATATTTACAGAATTTCAACTTTTTCAGCGAACGTTCAATGTTCAAATCTTACATTAGCTCATAAACAGCAACATAACTATTTAACTCTAACTCCTTGTAGTAAATGGTGGCCCAATTCTTTGTTCGGATCGTTTTCAAACATACATCTAACAGGAAATCTCTCATGTATTTTGACACAGTGCAAAGCACATGGCCCGCTATTTTGAATTTAATTCTTAGAAAGATATTACACAACACTAATGATATCACAAATCACGTGTAATGTTAATCATATTCCCGAAAATATTGTACATTCGACCTCATAGTAAGACATTAGCACTTGTTCCAAAGATGTCGTCGATATACGGAAAACAAAAATTTTTAAAAATGCGGGGAAACTTGAACAAAAACGCCACAAGAAAAACTGCGTTGCTATGGCAACATGTTGTGCCCTTGACGCAAAATTTTTCCAAAATATTTTTTAATATGTTTTAGCAAAAGTCATCAGTACTTGAACATCAAGAAAGCTCTCGATGGTTGAGACCAGCGAGGCTATTTCCCGACTATCCCCGGTCCGGTGACATGTCGGAAAAACGCCAACAAGGCCAAGCTCATAAATTTGCTAAAAAAAGAAAAATATACAAAAGTTAATGGTTTTATAGCACCAGGTTTGCTTATCTTGCTTTTATTTCGTCAACTCTTTTGGTCGAAAAAAGTTACACACTTCATACTTCTGCTCTAAAAATTGGATTTCAAGACAACATCTTGGAAATTTGGCCAGCTTTTTTCTCTTACTAAGTCGCACGCATGCGCAGTGTTATTCCGACACGCCGGTCCGGATAAGACATTCTTTTTAACTCAAACTAGCACATACAGGCTTTACTTTTGCCTACATAAACAATTTTTACGACCTTTTTTTGCTGACGTCTGACTGTATCTTGACAGTCGGGCGACGGTAAACAGAAAAAAATGCAGGGATGGTCTAATAAGTCGCTCCAACTACTTGAAGAATAATTGCAACACATTGATATATAGGCTCCAAGTAACATGTTATATAACTCACTTAGATTCAGCGGCGTCCATTGTGATCGAGACAGCTGTATTGGATGAGAACGACTGAACGTTGAATAATGAATTTAAAAGACGAAAATATTAACTTTGAAACAGATACAAAAAATGGCCATATTACCCCAACGGTGTAATTGAAGGTGGGCAATAGAAATATCGAGTTATTATCGATACAGTGGCTTGACGCCCATGCCTGCGATAGAGAAGACAACTATTTAGCATTATTATTAATGCATAAAAATTTGTTAAACAACGAATGTGGCCAGTCATTTCTGTGAAGGCTTGATCAATTTCGAATAAAAACGAAGGTATTTTTGGTATAGTTTGTGTTCCGGTCAGAATCATAAAATAGAATTACGCCAGAATAATCCTTCAGTACCTTCTCAAGAACAGTGCCCATTTATTTATATTATGTTCTTAGCTTTCTTGAATTATTAGAAGTTTCTGTAAAAGAAACCTTGACACAACAAATTTACTTTCTGTGAAAGTTTCTGTCAAAATCACGTTTAACAGGGATCACTACTGCATGGTAATGCCCGACTAATCCCTGCAGGCGTTTAACAATTTTGCTTTACCTGAATTATCAGCAGGCGAAGAAAATTCCAAATTCGTACGATCTCCCTCAACTCTGATCATACTACAGAAAGTTTAGCACGTTAAAAGAAAATATTTTGATACAAGCGTGTTCGTGCAACCTCGACAACCTCGAAGAATAAGAACAAAGTTTGCCAATTTTGAATGTCCTCGCACCAGTTGGCAAACTTATACGAGATTCGGCCCAATTTTTGGCCAATTTAGCTATAGTGTTCATTAATAGTATTTTTTAGACAAAATATTGTTATTACTTACCCAAGAAATGGCATTACTTTAGATGAAAATCGCCGAGTCAAATCGTGCCGGCAATCACTCCAAACGCATTTTACCACAAAAAATTTAAAGAAGCAGCAAAAAATTTAAAGAAGCAGATGGAGTTTCAGTCACATGACATAAAGCGTAAACTGACAGGTGATTTGCAACGATATGTCACCTTAAATCGCTTGAAAGAATTGTTTAATAAGGATTCAAAGAAATCTTTTGAAATGTAGGAACTTTTCAAGCTTACCGTTGTGAATGAATTTAAGGGCCAAACTGGTTTTTGCCGTCGCTCTCCTGAATTCTCGCCTTTAAGTTTGTGTGTGATCTTAGATATCTGACAGCATGTTTTCCAACTTTAATAACATTAAAATGCTAACTAATAGAACCATGATTTCTAAGTCGATAACTGACTCAACCATTTGTTCTGTTTCCTTTGTATCACTGAGAAACCTCCATAACACCAAACGAATTTGGTTGAGAATCCAAAATTTTGAGGATTCTCAAAACTGTACAAACCGTTAGCTAGTGTTCATACTGATTTTCTGATAGAATATTAATTTTTATGTACTAAAACTGCGTCGTATTTTCTTGTGTTGAACAAGTGAACGTTCGAATTCGTTCGTAAGTTGATGCCACAGTACTCCAAACGCATTTAGCATAAAAAATTGGTCAAGTAAGGCATAAACAAATGTATTGCAACCAGAAGTTATCCTGGATTTCTTGAGCGAGTTGTTTAAAAAGGTTCTATGATTTTTTTTTTTGAAAAAATGAACAAGTTCTTAAAAGTTTGTAGTGGACTGTTTAGTGACAATTTTCTGGTTGTTTTTGTTATTGTGTTCTATTCTTCTTATTTTCACGTTTGTGTTGCAAAGCAAGAGTGTTTAGGGGCATCCGAGGCGCGAGCCGTATTTATTTGCACGTGGGTCTAAGCCTTGAGCCTCGACCCTGTGTATGTTCAGATTTAGATCTGTCTGAGCTAAAAAGGAAAGTTTCTTGTGAAAAAGAGAAGCTGTCGTCACAATTCTTTACAAAGTTATCAATTACAAAAACCCCGATGGCTTTTCTCTGCCTCATAAAAATCTCACGTACTGATGTGTGGACACAGACATACAGTACAGTATTACTAAAAAAAATAACTGAAAAATAATAACCGTGATTTCTCCAACTGATAAGTCTTATTCCTTTTCCTTTGAATCAGAATCTGTATATTATGAAAGCTTTAAAAGCTTTTAAGCAAATAAATCAAAATCCCGTTTTTCCGCTCCCTTTCAGCTCCAGCACCTCAAAACAGCTGCCACGATAATTATGTTTTACTTTCACTAAAGCGATGAGAGACAAACCAAATGACAGCTCATTGCCGCTATCGGATGCTGACCATAGTCGGTTGGTTTGTACGACACACGATAAGAAACTAGTTGGGATGCCCGCAGGGAAAAATGTCCAAGTTTTGAGGTGCCTTATTTTCACTATAAGAGGTTCGTGACTCGTTTTACTTTTTGGAAATAATTCTAAAGAAAAACCTGTACATTTTTTAATTTAGCCGAGTGCATTTTTTACCTCTATTTTCAATCCGTGCACCTGATCCTGCAGTAAATATATAATTACTGGTTTTGTGTTGCTTTGTTAGTTTGTTTGGAAAATATAATTTTTCATTAGATAACGTTAAGCCTGAGGGCCATTTGTTAATCAGTTTTTACTGAAGTTCTTCTTCTTTTATTCAGTATTATAAGCCGTATTTCGCAGTACGATAATGAAGTGATGAAAAATCAGTGCTTTGCCCTAACACTGCTTTCTTCTGCAATTTCTTCAAAAGTTGTGTTTCTCAAAAGCCATTTACTGCACTTTGAGACCAATGAATAGCTCCTCATAATCTAATATCATTTCGGAACAATCACACTTTGAAACATTTTTGTCAGTTGCAACGTCAGGCCAGACTTCTCCGACGTTGCTTCAGATGACAAACGGAAAATGTAAAAGTTACCATAAATCCTCTAAAAAGCCCCCCAGGCCATCTTGAGGCGAATTAAAGAGTGGTCGAGCGCAATACAGTATACCTATGTTATTCTTTCCACTTACCCATTTCTACTTTAATCAATCCAATCCAACCCCTAATTGCGTTTGCTTCCACCCCAGTAGGGATCCGACCGCGAGGCAGTATCTATCTTATTCCCTCCCCTTACCATTTCTACCTTAATCCACCTGACCCAACCCCTAACTGCAAGTAGGGATCCCCCCAAGTAGGGATCCGACCCTGACAAAGTATCTATTTCATTCTCTCCCCTCAGTCAATTCTATCTTAATCAACCTAACTCCAATTCGTCCATCAGACAACGCAAGAAGGCTCAAAATGTCGGCCCGCTATTTCATGTATTTGACGTGTACAGTCACAATAGCTAAACTAACTTGAACGCAGACTATAATACTTGAAATGAGTCAAAGAAAAAGAGCAATAAGCACGTTTTTCCGCCATATTGGTGAATGGTTCATTGCTTGCTAAGAATTTCTACGTCACCGTATTCGAAAATATCCGGATTCGTTGCGTATTTATTTTTTTCCACTCTGGAGAGCGGATTCAAAAAGTTCCGGATTCACCGTATCTGTGTGGACGAAAGCCGTATCCGGAAAGAAAAAGTTGCGGATTGAAAAAATCCGTATCCGTATGGACGGGGCCTGAGAACTCGGAATGGTTGTTTTATTGACAAGCAATTACATACAAAAAACACGCTTAAATTGCGAGTGTGAATAGGTTTTTGTAAAGCAAGCATCACGTCCAAAAGTAGGATGGAGGGAACAACCTAATTTATACCTACTTTGGATTCTAGTGTGAAAAGGCCTAATATATTCTAAACTAATTCGCGGTTGCTTCTTGGTGTCATTTTGTATTAATTGAGGCTGTGCAACGTGAGACAAAAACTGCCTTTCTGTAGCTTGGTTATTCTAGCAGTCGGGTTTCTTTGTTGGTTGGTTGTTCATGCAATCAGGTGCAAAAACCATTTGCCAGTGTCTGTCACATGGTTATTCCTACAGTCAGATGCAAGTATTTTCTCTCCGATGGGTCTTCTCACAGACCGGCACAAGAAAAAAGGTTTTTTCCACACCTGTACATGCTGCATAAGGGTGTAAATGTTTCAACAACAGTTTTCATATTTAAAACTCGTAATACTATTGGTCAGAATCGACGTCAAGCATTCTTGCAGGGCCACTGATGGCAAGCAATTGCATTTGTTTGTTTCGGGTTTTTGTTGCGAGACAACGGCCGAAAACTCACCTTAGCTTCCAAGTTTGGAACAACAACAAAGGAAAACAATGCAGAGCTAGTAAAAATTTCAATACCGCAAAAACACAAAATTTGCTTTTAATGTTTTTGACGGTAAGTTTTCCAGTCGTTTACACAATCGCATTTTGGTGAAACACAAAGCAGCTCTGTCGACTGTTATTGTGAAAGGTGACACACAAAGGAGCTCTGTCTTCAGTTGTTGTGGTGAAACACCAAGCAGCTCTGTCGTCTGTTAATGTGAGTGGTGACACACCATGTGTCTGTTAACTTATTGTGGTTACTCGCAAAGGCGCTCTGTCACTCACAAAGGAGCTCTGTCGTCTGTTATTGTGGACACTCGCAAAGGCGCTCTGTCACTCACAAAGCAGCTCTATCGTCTGTTAGTGGTCACTCACAAAGCAGCTCTGTCGTCTGTTATTTTGGTCACTCACAAAGCAGCTCTGTCATCTGTTATTGTGGTCACTCAAAGGCAGCTCTGTCGTTTGTTATTGCGGGATGTGAACCATAGCGGACCTCACGTTGTAACATTTCAGGTGGACGGAGGGGGACCAAAGTCTAAAATTAAACATTTGAAGTGTCCATTGAGACTGTTTCTGAGAAACAAAATACTTTTAAAATCCTTTTTTGTGTTGAGCTTTGTTTTATTTGTGCACACTGCTGCTGACCTTTTTGGCCCGTGTGTGTGTGTGTGTGTGTATGTGTGTGTGGTAGTGGTAGGGGG
>JAOBYF010055564.1:0-28555 GCA_025403605.1 Parazoanthus darwini
TCCCCCCCCCCCCCCCCCCCTCCCATTTTTTGTGGCCTTCACACTTTGCATTTGCGGCGTATTAAAGGAAGGAAAAAACTGAGTGACCAAAACTAACGGCCACACACGGCCTTTGCAATCATTTGTTGAGGGCAAACAACACTCATTTAGGAGTGTGTGTCAAATTTGAGGACAATCATGATTTTGTGAAGTGAAGATGTCACTTGTTTAATCGTTTTGGCTGAGCGTCAAGACTTAACTTAGGCTCAATGTAAACCTGAAAAATACGATCTTGATATTAGCAGCCACATTATTCTTCTTAGTTAATAATACACATCAGTTAAAAGCTGAAGTTAGAAGAAACATATTGATGAACCCAGGATGGCAACAATAGCAAAACAGTAACCCGTGGTTTTGTCTCAAATCATTGTTAGCTGGCGGTTGCAACGGCACACTACGAGCTGCTATTATCACTGTTAATCCTATTACCCCCAGCCTGTAGATCAACATCTATCTTCTCCCTACATTATCGATATATACTAATTTGATTATTTGTTAGGACAAAGCAAATGTTTATACACTTCAACTTCTGCAAGATGGCATGCAGAACTTTCAAAATTATTAACAGGAAAAAGATACGGGAACATCGTTATGTGCCATTGTAGGGAGTGAAAGGCTTAAAGAATTTAATCCTTAGAATTTAACAACATTTAACTGTTGCAATGGTAGAAAATAAGGTGTAACCAGTAATTCCATGTTAGATTTAGTTTAGTACTAGTTTTGTTAACTACATTATTAGAGTAATCTCGCCTTGCAGAGGACCCCAGGAGCGATCAAACGGTTGTTACATGAATTGGGCCCCCAAACAAACCGCCCGGGTTCCTCTGTGTGAGGATTTCCTGCACTGTAACAAAATCATCAAAATGGTGTTCTCGTGTCTTGTGCATTCGCCTGTGGCTAAGTTCAACAATGGAGTCTTTTCTCCCTTTGCCGCTCTCCGAGCCACTATTCGTGTGCGGGCTGTCCGACAAACGCTGCGTGAGTTTTTCAGTCTTTTTTTTCCTTGCCTCTCGTACTTTCTGCAGCTGCCTTCGCCGAGTGTCGCGCGGCCAGTATCTTCCTTGATACACGGAGACCGTTTCGTCCTCGGTGGTTAGTCCTTTACGTTCTTCGGAGAGCTGGTGTGCTCGCTCACGAAGTAACTTGTTTCTGGCCTGTCTGTGGTTGGTGGACGGTCGTTTACGAATATATATCTGAGAACCATCGCGCGTTATTTTAACTTTCCATTCCATGTTTTGCTGTCCGCTGTTACCAGATTGCTGTTGTTCGTTAAGATTGTCTCTGGAAGATCTTTTATCCTTTTTTCGCGAAGTGTTCTTTGTAGGAGAATGATCTGAACTTCCGAAAACTGCAATCTGTTGCATGGACTCCGTTGTGCACGCACGCATGTATGAGGCACGAATGTTCCTATCGACATGTGCAAGCTTCCGACTGCGTCGATGGCCGTCGGAATATTTACACTTCTCCCGGTTTTCGCTGTCATTCCTTTTTTCAGAATGTTCTCTTGAAGAATCTCGGTGATTCTTCTTGCGCTCGGATTTCTCTTTGTCCTTACGCGGGGGAGAGTCATTTTTACGCTCACTTTTATATGAGCCATTTTGTGATTTCTTAGAGCTGCCATGTTGAGAACTCTTAGCGTTTGAACTACTGTCCGAACTCCGGGATTTACCTGAACGGGAGCTGCCCTCCTTGTTCCTCGACTCTTGCCGAGTGTCGACGGAACTCGTGTTTATCTCGATAATCTGCTGTTCAAGCGCGTCAAGACGCTTTCGGTTCTCATCATCTTGAGGGACAGCGGTCTCCTCCCCAAGATCCTGCTCAGAACTTTCTGTTTTGGTGCTGTCATCAGTGCGGCCAACCCCACTGTCCTTTTCGCACTTATCACCGGTGGTTTTCTCACTGTTAACCGTAGCTGCATCTTCGTCTTCCTCGTGTATTACCCCAATAGAATAGTCGTTATATTCGCCAGAATTCACCTGAAGGGCGTCAACCTGCTCCCACGTGCTGTTCCCTTCGCTGCCAATGAGCGTAGCTTGAACCTTAAAGGCAAAATTACAAGATTAGGTATTCTTCTACAAAACATCGTAGGGGATGGTGTGTGTGAGGTTAGCGCGGTTGGTGAGATTTATAACTGTCAAAAAGGAGGGCCCGGGCCCAATCCCGACTCGATCGAGGGAAGACCTAATATTGCCTTTTTATAATTTCTAAAGTTATTTGAAAGCCACCGCGACCGTCACATTTTAACATTCTGTATAGTCTTCTGACACATATGAGATGAAATGCAATTTGTAAGACCTTCATTCACCACACGGTCCGTGGACAGGGAATTAAAACTGTTTGTCTCGTCTGCTTAAATGCTGTGTCAGCGGACTTCAAAGAACCCACACAGAGTAGTGTCTTGTGGTGAGGGCCACAATAAGTATACCTTATGGATGTAAATGGGTTACCCTCAGTAAGTGGTGTCTACTTTTACTTCAAGTCAGCACGTCAAAAATGAACTGACAATTTCGAGGCCAATTTCTTTAAATGAAATAAATTGCGGAGCTTGCATTATCCTTTATACATATGTCTCAAAGAGCTTTACTGACTACTTATTAACCGAAAGTGAGATCTGTACGGGAAATATCAAACTGAGGACCGGTTTACTGTATTGCCCGATGATAGCGATAACGAAGTAATGGCTTAAAAATATCGATAACGAAGACCAGTCCATAGACAATTCTTATCTCGATATCTTTCGTGTAGACAGTTCTCAGAACTACAAAAATTAATTAAAAATTCCGGTAATAAGTACACCTAAAATCCTCTTTAAGAACAAAGAAGGGATTATATGCAGCGATTTTACGGTATAGATTAATTTAAGTAAAAAGCACGATAGAATGGGGAGTGACACCTGGGTGTTTAAATAGATGCACTTTGATCGAATTAACGAGCTGTGTTATCTTACAGAAAATGGATTACGTTCAACTTCTTTTGGTTCCTGTTTGAAATGATTTCTTCCCGGTTAATCGCGTTTACTTTAACAACACGTCAAGTCAAAAAATCTGAGCACCCAGTACATTACGACGTTATATTCGCATAATGCAATAATGTTTTTTTCTGTTCTATAATTTTGTAAGGAAACGGCATGTTCCAAGTTTGCTACCTAGCGACATTCAAGAAAATTCTATATGGTAACCAGGTTTAAATTATTCAAATTAAATGAAAGTCGTCTGATTTTACCGTATAACAATGGGTCACTGAGAAATGAAAACTGACACAAAACAAGCTAAAACAGGAGATGATTTGTCTTGTTAAAACTTTTACATAATTGTTTTTTAGTCGATAGAATTTGCACATTGGCTACAGAGTACAGTTTGAGACAAACAAATGTTGCTTTTGTATCAATTAGTTAATTATACACGGAGGAAGCCCTTGAATCCTAAAATGTTGTGAGAGTGTCTACTTTGGGTGGTGTGATAGGTGCTATTTGACTAGTTCTATCTGACAGCTCCTTATCGACTTTAGAAAGCTATTTTTGGCGTCGAGTGAGTAACAAATAAATCAGCTACAACGTAAATTGTATCTCGCATGCTTCTTTTGAAACTGAAAGTTATCTAGTATTAAGCACGCCACAGATTCTATAACGACCTTGAACGAAACAATTTTTAATGCGATCTCCTGTAATAAACCTATAAGCCTTTCAGGACTTCGCTTATTCTAGCACTACACTAACATATGCATGTTTTAAGTAAAGCCTTTCTAAACTGTTCATTGGAGATTGTATTTGGCAGGAGATGTAAAGCTAAGCTTTTAAGGCCTTTAAAAAGAGGCCAGTTTTCTTGAGGGGAGTTTTCTGTTTTTGGTAGTAAAAGCTGATTGCGTGCGTCATAAAAGAGTTAGTTGAAAATGAAAACAAAATCTTCAAAGAAGCCGGAATTACTGCGCTCAAGATAAATTCAGAAAAGATAATTACACCATCAGCAAAGCAGCATTTTTGTCGGGTCAACAACAACTCGGCAAGGGATCAAAATTAAGTAAACAAGCTGGGAGGCCTACTCAAACTGCTATAGGCGCTGGTTTGAAGAGAAAACAAACTCATCGCACGCAAACACAATTTCCACGTTTAATGAAAAGAGAAATCAAACTAACCGCGAAGCTCTATTAACACCGACCTTTATTTCGACAAAAACACACGCCGCGAGGAAATGCACAACAAACTCCGAGAAGTGGAAGACGGCAACGGATATTTCATTCCCACCAATTTCCTTTCCCAACTTTTTCAAAAGGATTCCAGCGAGCACAAACACAAATTCATTTAGGTATGTTTTGAAAATTATTCGGAAATAGAAACCAATAAATCTTCAATAAATTAGTGTCTTTCCCATTTTTGATATTGTGAATGTGATAACTCGACACCCTTAATTCCAAAGCGGCAAATTCTAAATAACAATGATTTACATTCCTTGGTCCAAAGGCAATCTTTCAAAGTGAAAAAAAAAACTGCGCAAGCTTGATGTACGTGCGCAAAAGATGCATTCTAACTGACATCTCTTGATAAACAATTACCCTCAGATAAAAAAGACCTTACTGACAAGTGACAATCGGATTATGCTGAGGTTTTGATAGAGTTATTAAATCAAGATTAAGGGTTGGAATGCAAACACTTGAACATGAAAAGACTTGCTTAACCAAAGTGAACACAAGAAAAGTGTTGGTTTATGGTAAAGCAGCCAAAAAGATTGAGTTTACGTTGACATATTTGGCAGCAAGGTTTAACGAACAATACTTAAAGCTGATTCCAGAAATCTTGAACTATAATTAAATTTCCTGGCGGAGTGTTGAAAAAAACACGCCAACACGTTCACGAGCTCATAAATATAGAACAAACATGTCAGAAAAGAGAAAAATAACTTGGAAGGTAAAAGCTGCCGGAAAAAGCGTACTTTTAAAAGAAAACTAGAACTTCATTAGAGTAAAACTGTACTAAAATACACAAATTAATTGTAAACAATGTTCATGAAGTGAGTTTTGCTTTCCTCAATCTCCGGAAATATTCAACAAGAAATATTGTCATACTTATTACATGGAGGAAAAAACAAACATGCGAATGTTATCACAAAATAACTCTTACCTCTTGCGCGGGCCGTGCAACAAGGAACTTAATTGTCTCGGCAGATTCAAAGACTAGCGGCTCGATATCTTCAATGCTTGCTACCGGAATATCGTTGATCTGTTGATAACAAAAATTAAAATAAATATATATGTAGCATTCAATTACTATTACTTGATAAAAAACGTTTTTTGTTGTTGTAACAGTTTGAAAATATGAACTGGTTCAATATTTTTCCTTTAGGACCGAACACGTTCTTGATAATGAGTTCCAAGCTACAGCTTTGGGAGCATATATCGACATATGCTATGTAAATGCTACATAGAACACAAATAAAGACAATAAAAATGTGACTGAGAGTTGAACGATTAAATCGTTTCATTTTAACATTGAGAGAGACGAAATTAATGGAGACCAAACTCCGTCAGGTTATACAAACATTTAGCTGAATGTATTTCATTCAAACCCAATAAAGAAAGCGATACTAACAAAGTAGTTATTTATTTTTGCCATTTGGTTTTTCAGCTCGGTCGTTAACCTTGGCAGTTGATTTAGAAACAGACTTAAGTCTTTAAGTATGAACGTCTTAATATGTCTAAGATTTATGTCTAAGATTTCAATATTAATTATCCAATAACTGAACCCAAATTCTATGGTGGCCTTACAGGTTAAAAAGATAACGACATTTACCTTCAAGACTTGATCCCAAAGTACAATTCTTCCATCGAGATACGCAACAGACCCAGCTTCGATCTAATTTAAAAAGCAGGACCAAAATTAATTAAGAAATATTCACGAGAGTCAACAGAAGATTTATCTAAATTGTAACGCTCCTATTCAGTAGAACCAGATAATTTTGGTAGAAGTTCAGCAAAGCCCATGGCATTGATCCAGCTCGATTTCTTGAGAAACTGAGCATCAAAAATAGTTCTAACTTTTTCTTTTTTGCAATACACCATTTATAATAAAACTGTTGTAGTTTGAGTCCAGGCCGAGCCACGTGCGCGGTTTTCCGGAAAAGGCGGGAAATTTTTCGCCCGGCAACGTATGCCCGCGACGTTTGTAGCGCACCGCAATGAAATCGATGGAGGGAGAAAGTTTACCGTGGTTTTAAACTTCCGAGTGTAACTTAAATGTCGTGTTTGTTGGTCGAGGAGTCGAACTATCGGAAGAAGGTAAGAACAAATTTATGGAAATCAGTAAGTTCGTTTTCCTTCCGCCATGAAATCATGATCATCGCCAGAAAACTATAACGCATTCATACATGATCATTTTAAATTTGCTCGACTACCGTAACGTGTTTAAAGGTTTTCATGCGTTTTAAAAGAAGCATTTGAACGTTTAACCATAAAGCAGTTTGTCTGTACATGTTTTGAGCCAGTCTGTCTTTGTTAAACTGTCAAACTGTTTTTCAATCATGATTAGTTTAAAAGCTGTGCAGCGAGTAGTGCCATCCGCCATGTTGGATTCCTCACACGCTACATTCAGTTAAGTCACGGGTTTACAGCAATTAATTAGTTGGTTGGCCTTTATTTCATCACAGCGATTATGCATATTTGTTACTCGATTGTTACATGATTACATTTTTTGAGTGTTTTTTTGGGGTGGACTCTTGTGCAATTGTTGTATTGGCGAATACTTGACCTCTTCAATCTAACGTAATGCAATTACGTTCGTATTTCAAGCTTGTCGTGCCTTCCTTGAATTTAGAAAAAAAAAATCCATTGCAGGCTGCCTCCAAACTAGACTAAAGCGTAAAGGGATCCAAGATTTAAGGGAAGATCAGCTTACTGAGTGAGCCGATTTCGCCGACGCTGCTGAAACCCAGACCTTGAGAACACGATAGAATCGTACCAGCCTCATTGATTTAACTATTATAAACTTGACCATTAACTAACAAGGTGTTCGAAGACTTCAAAAAACTTGAAATCCAGTTAGGTCAACAAAAGATTTTCCCACAAGCAATCATTTCCTGATATATCATTCTGCCACTTGGCGTCCGGTCAATAAGCCAGGGCACGATTGATCAGTTTAGCCACATTATCTCACCTCGCAGACGTACACGGCGGATTCATCTTCCTCCCCACAGCAGAAAGTTAGTCCCAAGTCACAGTCGCCAAACCACAACGTGATTTCCTGCAGTGTAGAAAAAAAATGAAAAAAATGAAAAGCTGTTGGGAGTGATCTAACACTGGAATACGTGTTAACTTTTAGGTAGCCCACAAATTAAAATTCCAGAAATTAGCACAACTTAGTAGGTTCCTTAGCCAAGATTAGGGATATCAGGACATTAAACACTTAATTACTATAAAACACATGTTACTCCATTAATTAAGGTATGGGTTTGGTGTCTTGATTGACAAGTGTAGGTATCCTGAACAGTTGCAAGGCCATAACTAGTATTAGTCATATGGAATTAATCAATTGGGTTTCTTGGAGATTGTCTTTCAGATGATTGTTTAATGAAGATAAGTTAACTGACAGAACATCTGATAGACAAGCAGGTTTTCAGTTTAGTTTTTTTACAATTGATTTTAACAGTATACTCACCTCATATTCATAATCAAGTTCTGGATCAAAATAGACTTGATCTGATACTGCAGAAACATATGATTGTCCTTCAAAACTGACGTTTGAATTTTCATCTGTACCATCTTGCACATAATTGACATCTTGCACAAGTAGTGTTACATGTGGCACTCCATTGTCGTTGCATTTTTGTTCGTATGTTTCAAAGCCATTTCTCAGTTTAGCAAGCTCCAAGTCATCTTTTGAAAAGTTAAATCTTCCATGTGAACATTCAGAACTGCTAGTTCCATCATCCAGGGATTTCAGCCGCCTGAGGCAAAGTTCATCCTGACGAGGACTGAACCTCTCATGTATACCACTATCAGTGTCCACGTCATGGGTTGGCATATCAGTCTGTGTGCCAGTAGATACAACAGAATTTATCTCACACTCAATTGGGGGATCAATCTTTCTTCGCACAACAATATGTATTGGAGATTCTGCCATTTTGATGGTTGTGACAGCCTTTTCATGAGTGGCTTCTGAAAGGTCCACATCATTAACCTGCACAAATAAGAAGAATGTCAGTTGCTTAATTGTTGGTAATGGCACAAGTTTTGTAAATTAAAAGGTAACTTGAGAGTGGCAAATAAAGCTGAGGTGAATCTGGAAGAAAATGACTGTATAATTAAGGTATAAATTAAAGGATTTGCCACACCCGCTGTTGATACACCTTCAAAATGGTATAATAGCAAATCTTGAATTTGGTCTGAGCTAATGAAAATGTTGGCAAAACTGCTGTACTGTATTTGTTGTAAGTGAGATTACTGCTGTTGCCAAGCTAAACCTGACATACTTTGCGAGAAGAAAGAGGAAAATAATTGAATCCCATGTCATTATGAAATGATTGAAATAGCAACTTATGTCATCATTGTTTTATGCCCATTTTTTAAAGGTCAGTTATGTTCTACTAGTGGGTTTTGAGAAAATGTGCATCCATTACATGGAATTAGGCGAAGGAGAGAGAATTAAAACCTTGAATTGCTTGCCTTTTTGGTCTTTCAGTCTGATTCTTGAACCCACAGTTTTCAAATTTTTCTGCATTAGTTTTCTTTGATCAGAACTAAGAGCTGTCGTTTTATAAAACCATGACAGTAAATTTTAGGTATTCCTAATGCTTTTTTATGCTGCCGGTACATTTAAAGTAGGGCACCATTTTCAAAATGTTTTAAAACAGTCTATGATTGGTGCATCAGTTTTGAAAGCAAAAAATTATGGATAAGATTAAGCTAAGGGAAACACCCTAGACATTCTAGATGAAATTTAGATATAAAATGAATAAGTCAAAACTCATAACTCAGGCTCCATTTAGCAAAAAACAAGTGCAGAATTATCAAATAATCTGTACACTCACAATTAAAATGGAATATAACAGGGCTCAGAATTCATCTATTTTCAGGTGCACTTGTGCAACTAGTTTCAGATTTATTTACGAAACCTAGATATTTATGCACATCATTCATTTTTTAGAAAAGTTTCATCACAGAGTCATGCAACTGCCTAGTTGCTGACATTGAGTGCTGTGATATTGCCAAATGTCCAATCAATTTTTTCAGGCACGGTTTTTTCAAACTCAAAGGCTTTCTGCATTAAAAGGCATTGAAGTTTTCATCAAAGGGTTGAGTCAAAATCATTAACATATTTGAATTAAGTCTCAGTATATTCATTATTATGGTATCTCAGTGTTGTTTTGCTCTATATCAGATTCTGTAAATTACAGTTTTGTGAATTTAGAAAATCCTATTTCTTTTGGCGTACCTGCCAGTAGTCCATGGTTTTGGGGGAAATGAAGAAAAAGTGAAACACAGTTGCAACGTGAGAATTTTCTCAGCCTTATGAAATGTGTAGACGATTCGATTATACAGCTTTTGAATCTATTGTCTACATTTGTGTTTACATTTTTGTTGACAACATGAAAGGAAGCCCTGCAGCAATTTGTATAAAAGCGTGATTTGCATGTTCCTAAGTTTTGATCAAACTTTAGCTTTTGAAACCTTTCCTTTAACTTATAGAGTTCATTTGCAGTTTATTAAGGACTTTTAGAACATTCAATGCATCCATTCAATTAAATAAGTTTGAACACTATGTAAAAGTTGATTTTTTAAAAACTTATTATGTCTTGAACGGTGGAGTGAAATCAGTTGATAAACTTTTACATTACCATGTGGTATACCCCAACATTTGCTGGATCATTTGCCATTAAGTTATACTCAAAACATTTATGCAAGTATAATCCTTTGAAATATTGAAGACAATTGTCACAAAATGTTTGATGCCAAAAAAAACCCCCATCAAAACAAAGTAGAGTTGCCTGCACTAGTGCAGCTGTGTTTCTAAGACTTGTTTTGTTGCAGAAGACATATTTTTGCAATTGTTTCGTAAACATAATTCTCCGACATCTTCTAAACGAATAAATGAATATTTAAAAATGACAAAACCTGCCTGGAAAATATATAAAGCCCCTTCAGAATTTAAAGTAGAACTTAAGAAAATTTATTTAATCTACACAGGTTTTGGTTTTATTTGTATATTGGACAAGACATCTTAGTTCTTTGAGAATTTGCAATTAAGCCTCAAGGGGTGACAGTGTCTGTTGAATCCTTTAAAGAAATAAGAAAACCCATTGTTTTAAGACTACAGGTAACTTTCTTGTGTTTCCTTAATAAGAGTATTAAGATTTTCCTAATATGATTTTAAGGAAGACAGCCTGCTGTTAAGGAGAAGCCAAGACAGTCGCAACATTAAAGCAAAGCAATAAGGGTATTTCTAATTTGGACAGAACACTATAACAAACAATTTTGTTTTTGACTTTTCTTGAGAAATCTACAAACAACTGGCGCTGAAAGAAAAAAAGGATTGCATCTTTTAAAACACAAAATTATAATTTTGATTTGACTAACATACAGTATTAATTTTCAAGGAAATTCCATTCTTTCAGAGATATGATGTGTATAACCAACATTTTAATTAAAAGCACACAGACTTAACAGAGGATAATGCCGTGTTAATCCCATATTTTGTGCAATAGTTGATTTTGGTTTTTCTCTTGGCAGCTGTCATTTTCTTTAAACTTAGCAAATCAAGCCATAAACATGATCCTTTCTTGCAATTAAAAAAACACCTGCCAATCTCCAACAAAACGTTTTCTTACACTTTATACCAATGCTTTATAAGAGGAACAATATCCTGATATTCAACGAAGCAGAGTTTCTGAATTGTGATTATTGTCTGCTAGTAATCGGGAAGAACACCTTGATTTTGCCTTCAGGAAATAGAAAACAATTTAGTTGCACAAAAAAGTCCATAGATAGTGTCTGTTTCACAGTATAATTGGCTTTCTTTGGGGTTAAGAAACTACTATAGTTTGTTTTTGTATTTGCTAAAAGCTACAAACATCGTCATCAAATTCAACTTACAGGATATTGTAAATTAAGAATTTAGTTGGAGTATGAATGTCAAACTAGGAAGCAGGCCTGAAACGTTGGAAAGAACTCTTCCTACACATTATTCGACTTTTAATAAAATTCAAGTTTGCCTACATACACTCCTCATTAATCAGTTCTTACATATTTCTTCTTTGGTAGCTATCAATCAGCGATCTCTTATTAGTCTTGTTCCAAGTTTCATTTTAAAAAATGACATTATTTTTTATTGAAGCAACCATAGTGGTTATGTTGTAGAAGATAAGCTTTTCTACATCTGTTTTCAAAACAATATTTTCCCAAATGTAAAACGTGAAATTTATAAAGATATACAAACTTGTGTTCAGTAAATATATTAAGACTGATATGAACTGTCAAGATATAGGGAAAGATTAGGTGCCTCTTTACATTATCCAGTTTCACTAAAATCTGAGGTATCGGAAATGTATTTACCAAAATACGGTACTGTATTAAACATGCAATACTGTGAAGCAAATAAACACGGCTACACAGCTTTCTACCAATGTGCAAACCATTAATGAAAAAAACTTTCCACTCAAATTCAACAAAAAAATTCTTGCTAAACAGAAGTTATAATTTAGAATTAACTGTGACAAATCAGATTGCTTTAAAAGGAAAATGAGCTGCGATGGTCTTTCTCATTTCTGAAAATGTAAATAACTAATATTACCATTTTATGGCTAACGAGGCAGCTATGCTTCTGATAAGGATGGTATTTTTAGTTTTGTGTATTCCTGGTTCGATTCTAAGCTTTCTAAGGACTGAAATTTTAAAATGCTTAATAAAAGTTGCTAAGAATTTATCTTGATTCGTTACGCCAAAAATATCGCCATGAATACAGGAAGTGTCATCAATCTTATTTTCTTGTGTTGACAGATGGCACTTCTTCATCGACACGGAGAACTCAAAATTATGTACTGCATCTAAAGAATTGTACCAAGAAGACATTTTTGTCACTGGAATAATCCACATAGATTGCAATTTTGGCTTTTAGTTAGTGTGCCGTGGGAAGTGCGTCTTTTCTACATGAATTTATGTAAAATTAATTCAAGAAAGTTTCACTTTCAGTAAGAACAAGCAAATGTACATTCGGTTACAAAGATTATTTTATTCAATACAGCATTCTTAAAATTCCATCATGAATGTGAAAGACGCACGGAAGTCTTTATACCGTGGTTTTGACCTCTCGAAGCCAAAAATCTTCTCATGTTTAATGCAGTAGGTATAACTTGGCAGCTGATACTTCAACTTTGTCGGGCATTTTCGACTTGATATGCCGTATAATGCACAACATTGCCCCCTAGAGCTTTCATTCAGTGTGATAGTCACATAGAAATGCAGGCTAATTGCACCTAACCTTTGCCTCGTTTAATATACCATTGTTACAAACAACGCTTCAATTGAAAACTTGCGGTTGTCTACGATATTGTGTTGTTCAAGCATTCACTCATAGAATTTTCTATAGTCTTATTTCTTAAGACGATATATTGCAATAACAGACTACTACATTCATAGAATATGTTAAAGAAAGCTGGATTTCTGAATGTTGACAAAGAAACAGACAAAAACTGTTTCCGAGCAAGAGATATTATGTTGTTACCGTTATCCACTATATCTCTTTGTTATTGACCACATTTAAGTAAATATCTCTTGAACCAAAATACACGACACAAATTGATTCATTGAAGCCCAATTTCCGATAAAAGGTCTTTGTTCGAATAGAAAAAAATGAACTGGAATACAATTCGTTAGTGTTAGTTTTACGCTGGCCGACCAGGTGAACAAAAACACAAAACCTAAAGTCCTCCAGTGTCTAAACTTCATACCAAGAACGAATAGCGTGACAAGAAACTACAGAAAACTGCGAATTCTTATCAAGCGCAGCAAGCTAAACTTGAATGTCCGAGAATCCGATAAAAATATATTCATTCAGCACACGCAAGAGCGCACGTGAATTATTTCGTACTGAGAAATTTTGTATTAAGCATTACCCAAGAGAATAATAACTTATTGAAGCGAAGAAAGAAAACAACGAATGTATTGTAAACAGAAATTACTTCGAAATTTGACTGATTTTCCTGTTCTTAATAGATGCAAATTGCGGGGTTGGAAATAATTAGATTCTTCACAACCACAAAAATTAACTTGAATTTGAAGAGTATGCATCTATACCCCCCTTTGACAAGTATCAGCACTTGGAAATGTGAAGCAAAATATACCTTTACCTTCTAATTTGTTTACAAGTATAATTGGGAAGCTCACGGCTCGGCCTCTTCAAGAACGGAAGCACATGGGTTTTTAGTTAGTTCATTAATCGCTATTTTGACAGATCAAAGACTTTTCAATAAGTTCTGTTGGATTATGAGCCATTCTCAGTAAATATATGCCTTCTACTTGATTGCCATCATTTATTATACTCTCATACTGGAAAAAATACCCTTAGACCAACGACAAACGACCATCTGAGAACAACTGAAACTTACAACACTACTTAAATGAAAACGATTCAAAACAATGCTAAAAAAATAATCAAGGTGATAACCCTATCGTTCTTTTAGGGAGTCTCTGTCCATCTGACAGCTCAGAAACAAAGGAAGTCACGTCTGTACAGACGCTCGGGAATAATTTTTACCTTGATAATTTCGTCGTTCATTTTCAGGCCTTCTGATTTTGAGGCAGGACCTCCTTCGGCGACCCTCGAAACCACTATTCCTCCTCCAATGGTATTATTTCCAACCTGGCAATAAACAAACGATAGGAGTTCTTTGTGAACAATGGGCCACAGAAACTCTAAGACGATTCACCTTTGCTGAATCGTTTCACAAAGTTAGACAGGCTCGGCGCGTCTCTACCATTACCGATCAGACATATTCCAAACAAGCTGTCTCCGCTTTAAGCAACATGAGCGTCCCTAAGTACATTCTTCTTGTCATTAATTGCAGGGGAACCAGTTTGAAAGAACAGCGCGTTGAAGGGTTTCTTCATCTTGCGATAAACACTTCTCACGCGAGGCGTAAAAGCGATTACAAATTATTGAAAACCTGACAGTTTTTCTCGTGGCGTTAATGTTTTTATCCCAGCGTCCAAGCGCGGGCGTGAAGTGATAAATTTGCCGGTGAAGTCTGTTTACTTCGGCAGATTCATTTGACAACTCGGTTCATTTTAAGATCACATAGGTGAAGAGGGGACCTTTCTTTGTTTGCGACACGAACGGCGTTCTTACTAAAGTGAGATGTTTGCTTTGTGTGTAAGGACGAATAGGGATAGCGTAGTTTTCACAGTAAAGAAAAAGGTGTTGAAAGTTTTAAAAAAGAAACATTTAGCAGTACCTCCGATCCACCCATAATATTGAATCCTAACGAGCCGTCGGTTCGTTCAAGGACAACCTCCACTTCTGTTTCCTCAATTGCCTGAAAGAAAGGCAAACAATCGGTGTTTATAATCAAAAACACATAGAGGCCGCATATATTCACGATGTCTATTTACCAACATCACACGACGTGTCGTTTGTCAAGGTAAAAAGATAACACTGAATGTCAGTGAACTGCGAAATCTGCAAGACCAAAACATCAAGCACACTTAGTCTTCACACTCCAGAGCGCATTTACAGTCGATTCTAATTAGGTCGCGTTTTTCCAAAGCGGGACAACAGGCCGTGCCGTGTTATTATCTGCATATCGGCTCCCCACCACTTGTAAGAACCATAATGAATAAACTTAGTTGTTGATGTTGTTTTGGTTTGCCCGAAGGCTTCAGCATGTAACATGGGAAGTTCCAGCCGGGTTCTCTAATTGATCAAAGTGATAGGCTACATTGATCTTGTTAGAATTTCTAACTCATATGCATAACTATAATCATTACATTCCTATTCCAGGCCACGGTTGAAGGCTTTAAAAACCCACTTACTTGCTCACTGCGGATGTTGAGTTGTTTTTGTAAATAACCGTTCTGCGACCGATACTCGCGCAATTTTCGCTCAAAATTCAAGGCATGAATCTCATAACCGTGAAGTTCTTTCTCCAGATTAAGTATACGGTGCTGTAAAGACTCCTCTCGTGTTGCTGTTCGCTCACAAACCAGGTCGTTTTCGTGTTCCACTCTAGTCAGTTTCATCTGTAACGATGCAACCTGTGTCTGTAGCGCTTTAATACAGTTATGTGTGCTGGGCTCCTGATAGAGAAGAGGTAGCCCACAGCCTTTCTGACAAACGACTACCTGAGAAAGTTCGCGAGTTTCCGGCGAGCCTGAAGTCATTGTAGTTCGTTCCATGATCTGTCCCTTAGAGTCATTAGCCCTTGTATGTTGGCATTTGCTTAGATGCGAGTGTTGAGCCTCCACTTTCAGTATCACGGGGCATCCTCGGCGAAAATTAGCACAGCGTACGTTGAGTTTGGCGATAAGACTTGTCAGTGGTAGAATCCTCTTCAGATCATCAACAGCCAGTTGTTCGCAATTGAGTGGACATGTCCCACTATCCGCTATCCTCTGAACAATACACTGGGCACAGAACACATGTCCGCAAGGAGTAGCCAACGGGTCCTCTAAAACTCCAAAACATATGCTACATTTCAGATCCTCATCAATGGGTTCCAGAAATCGTTCCACGTCGAACCCCATTCCAGAGACCTACACAAAAATGAAACAACAGAGAATGCTTGATAGCTGATACGTTTCTACTCTTTTGAACTTAGCGACAGACCACGTAGGGGTGGAGCCAAAAGCAAAATTATGTCAATAACAATACCTGTCAAAGACATTACAAAAAGCTGATTGGTTTGAGGGCCGTTTCACATGTTCTTTTTCCGGTCACTTCGCCGCTTCCTGCAGATGGCGCGAAAGAAAAACATAAAATGCCACAGGAGAAGTGAGAGATAAACATTGCTTTGAAAAAGTTTCTTTAGCCGGCTAATTTGAAAAGTTGCCGTATTCAAAACAAGACCTTCCTCACTATTTTTGGCTCACATCCTCTTTAAGTGTTCGCTAATTCTTTTTCTTATGATAATGAATTAAAAATGGACTTACTGTGGTTGGTTAGTTTCTCTTGCACTGTAACACATCCATGACACATTCACGGGTCTAGGCAAACTAAAAGACACTGCTTCCTCAAATATTTGCCAAGAAATAAAACACACGAGTCAAACAGTGCGAGATTTCACGCTTTAACGTGGGTCGTACTTTCAGTTGAAAGAAACACCGCCTGGCGGCTGCAAGGTGTAGTTATCCAGCTGATTGAAGAAGACAGACAGTACGTGGAATAAACCAGTAAAATTATGTCACCTCGACGATATTGATCGCTTCTTTTTAAAAAAAAGAGTCCGACAGGGATTTTTTATTGCTTTCGGCATCGGTGGGTTTTTGCTTTGCACCTTTCTATGTCAAGGCGATAATTGAAAATAATGGCCAAGTAAATCGCGAGTTTAGGAATAACTACACCAGACTACATCAGCGTAAAGCGCTCCCAATTTCTGATCCCATTCGAAGGGAATTATTACCTTTTAAACCAGATCACCAGTTGGTTTGGGCGAAGATTAGGCTTTGCGTTCTAAGACCAAGAAAACTTCGAGATTCAGCAGACAAAGGTTATATTTAATATGAAACATTTTTGAATGGATTAATTTAACTTCTGTTTGGTTAATGTTAGGTTGTAATCACCACTGAGTCCACTTTCGGATTCATAAAAGATTGCCGACATAATTACCAGCAAGATCCTGTCCGACCCCACAAAATCAACTGGTGGCTCATTCGCACCATTGTTTATCCCTTACTTTGACCCGTCGATTGCCCCCGTCGAAAACCTCAACTTTGACTCTGAGCGTCGTTTTGAAGTCATCAGATTTAACCGAGTGTAAAATCTTTGTGATAGCGGCACATTAGATATTCCTTTTGATGTTAGAATGTAGTGCCTGAACAATGATTTCTTTTCGAAGACAAAGGAGCGCAATTACTTAATCTTTGCACTGTTTTCTTTCTTTGGTTTTATTTTCTAGCCATTAGTGCTCTTTAAAGTATCGCAAATTTTCGTGCAGAAATACGGAAACAAACACAGCTACAAACCATTGATTTTACTGCATTACCTTTTAAGAGTTCAAAGCGTTTCACGAGATTTATATCTTCCCGGGAACTTTCAAAAATAGAGCTCAGAAATGACGAAGTTGTGGCAGTCGATGATTGTACTGTTTTTGTTTTTTAAATATAATTTGATAGTTTTATAGGTGACTTTCTATTGTTTATTAAACACAAAACTGGCGAAATGATCAAAACATTTTGGCAACAGATAATAAACAAAACCGTAACATATCCCAGTATATTATTTTAGACATTCCAGATGTTCACAGTGACCAGTTTGAATGACACAGGTAGATATACGGTTTGTGAAGTATTTCTGTCGAATAATTTTTTCTTAATATTTTGTACATACACGAAAAGGCCAGTTGACACGTGTACTAAAAGATCTTTGAAAGTGTGCTTCGAAAGTTCTGATACGTGGTTATCGCGCTTCCATCAATGTAGCTTCGGTTTAATTTCCATTCCGGAAGCAGGGGATCCACAAACTCTTGGTTCAAAGTCTCCAGACTGAAGAGAATTGATACCATGCACGGAATTCACACTATGAACCGTTCACAACCTTATCAGCAGAAGGAGGCGAGCTTTACGCAGATGAACAAGTTATGGGTCCGTTTAACGACTCCAATGCAGTTGTTCCATGTCACCTAAATTCATGTTGGTGGAAACATTTTTTTTCTGTTACTCTATTATTAGTATCTTATTGATAAGAAACAACTTTTAAACTACATCTATGTCATAAAACTTTTTGAACTTTCTCTCCGCACTATCAATCAGTTCCAGCGTGATGTAAAGCCAAAATATTGGGTCATGACTCCGTGTCCACCAGGCGATATTTTGAAATGAAAAATCATTGATCGATTCTGTTTCTCTTCACTCTACAACTGTTCATGAACGTTCCTTTCACGTTGGCAGGCTGGCGCATTGATTCAGCTTCATGATTTTGTTGTTGTGAAAAGTGAGATCCGAAGCAACGGGGAGACGAGTTTCAAATGAGTTAGGCAAACCAAGCAATCGGTCACGCGAGTATTCTCGCTGAACTTACATGAAGCAGAGAAGCCGAAAGCACACGCAACATTAAAAGATATACCCTGAACACGTAACTTCATACAACACTATTCCCAGTGGTTATGGTTATGAGAAAACTAGCTTTGCTGAAAATCTGTGTCAAATACATGTCTGTAAAAGATCACTTTGAGACAACCATACCTTTTGGAGAATCTGAAGCCAAGAAAGACATATGTCAACTTTCCGTCATAGGAGCAAGTAAAAGTTTTCTCTCTGATAAAAAACACGAAGACTGCCCACTATCGCAAAGGTTATCAGTGATATTCAACACTCCCCATTTTTTAGGTGCCCCAGATTTAAACTTGAAGTGACACGCACTTTGGTACCCGATCCTTCTGTCATAAGCTCATAAGTGACATACGCTCATACTTGATGGGATTGGAGCAAACAGACGTTTCACTTCAACTCTTTATTTTTTGAAAAAGAGAATACCAAACTCAGTTTCATTTTAAGCTGCCTGCTGGACAGGTGCACACAAGAAATGAAACGTGCGAGTTAATACGAGGTTGTGTGGGTTGTTTATAGTATCGTTCATTTCAGCAAAAGGTCAATAATCCTGAAAGAAAACGATCGCAAGACACTGGATTGGATCATGGAGTGGATAGGCAGACTTCATGTAGTGGAAATCGGCACCACGAAGCATTGGGCTGTTTTTATCACAATCAAATCGGATATCTTTACTGTCGAATACAGAGGATCCGACTTGTGTGTTTTACACAAGCAATTTTATGAATTATGAATAATCTGGTGCGAGATTCTGTCAGAAGCTTAAATATTTTTTTGTGAATGAAATAATTGAGAGATTTTAAATTTGATTCGCATACCTCATTTTTTGTTACCGTGGTTTCCAAAGTACTTTTGAACTTCATGTTGACGTTCGCCAATTTCGCTGTTAGAGTTACGAATTAAGACCTGTCGAAAAAAACCGCAAAGGGACCAGATTAAGAGTGACTACAGACGGATTTGACAACTGAATGGCAAAATTAACTTTCTTTTCAAGGCTTGAGATTTTGATATTAGCCTTTGTAATTACGTCGATGTCACATCAGCGTTATAAATATTCCGCTTTCCTCAGAGTCGTTTATGGTTTCGCCTGCGAGATGACCCTTGGTCAGTTCATTCGGTTTTTACCGCGTACGACCCTAAAAGGCAGTTTGTTCTATAATTAAACTCGCAGGCGCCTTAGCCGTTCAACTTTATGAGTATAATCCTCTGCTTAAAATAATCTTTCAGTTTTCGCAGAAAGACTTTAGTCCTATCCTTGTCAGGGGAGTGGACAATCCGATCATCATAGGTATAAAAGCTACAGAACAAGCCGAGAAAATTGATAGATCTTGAGAATCTTTTTTGTTGTATTCGAGCCATACCGAAGTTGAGACGAGAGGCGTGAGTGCAGCTTTCGTGTGCCTGCAGAATCAAAGTGTCTCCACAAATCAACAATTATAGATTCGTATTTGAAAGAAACCAGACGCGACCTCTTATCTTCGCCATCACAATTATCTTCTCTGAAAGAAAACCCGATTAAATGACGCCTCTAACCAACAAAGCAAGCTTGGAGAGTCTTCTGTTTCGACATCGACAACCGTATCAGCTAAAGCCGATTAGTAGTACTCTTCTGTTTACAGTGAGAAAGGTACATGTTTTGCCAAAACTCGTAAACTACATTTTTACCGAATTTTTACCGGATACTTACCTGTTTTCCTGGGTAAATGGAAGTCGGATATAAAATCCCAAACACCTTTTTTTTCTTTTCCGGGCATCAAAACCAAATCCTTGTTTTTTACTTTTTCATGTGGCAATAGATTTTTAAAATGTTACTGTTTCGCGTAATGGGACTGAGGCAGCCGCAACTTTGTACATTTCCAGAAATGCTTTGTCTCTCGATCGTGTTGCAGAATTAATTTGACTCAAGTATTTCGCCCACTTCTTTTGCACAATATATTGTATCTACATTTTTAAAAAGGGTAGTTAAATCGTTTTATTAAAAATACGAATCCGTTCCTCTTTCAGCTGTTTCGGATAAGTTAGCGCATGCGCTCATTACAAGATGGCAGAAACAAAGACAGTCCTTGTTGGAAGCCATCAGACTGGATATTTTTAAAACCACAATACCGGTAATCCCCAAATCCCCTAGTGAAAAGAAAGATTTTTAAATTCTTAGATAAACTTCTCTTGATGCCGCTTGCGCTAATGATAAACGAAAAAGTCAACGACTTATCTGTAATGGGAAGGAACGACTTCATTCGTTTTTCTTTCGTCTCAACGATTCCCAGGAAATCTCGATTGCTCTTTCAATACAGTATACAAGGATTGAGCGTCACAAGTTGTGTTTACACAAGCCAAGAAACTTTCTTTGCCGAAGGAAATGAAAAACAAATCTGTCGCGAAAACAAAAGGCTCGTGCCAAAACATTGCTTGTAGTGGCAAATATTGCCTGAAAGTGTACTAAAGCCGAAACATTACTTTGTTGCTCGTTACTTACACAAAGCAGATGGATACTTCAGTTTATTCCCACGACCCTATGCGTTAATAGCTTCTACAATGATTAGCACACGGGTAATAAATGAACAAATCAGTCGTAACTGTCCCATTTTTCGTCGGAAAAGAAGTTAAAAAGTCCCCTGCAATGATTTTCTAAACCAGCCTTTCCCGATAGCTCCAGAATATCATCAAGGGATCTGAAATCTTGAGGTAGCATCCTCTCTGAAGAGTGAATTGTTTCTGATAAGATAATGGCTCAAAAGACAAATTTGTTGTCTTCTTCAACAAAAAATGTTCTACGAAACTTCTTAATTCGACTGGTACAGGTTGTCATCAAGTATCGTTTTATGTTTAGTGCATGCACTCCGACAAGCATTTCCTTATTCCATTGACACTGGACCATTTCAATCGATTCCACTATCAAGAGCCCAAGGGGCAAGATACTTGACAGGAGTTCTGCAAAATTCAGATTTTGCAACGGAAGCAATTTCTTACGATCGCCGTCGCAGACTGACTTGACAATTTACTTCTGCTGCTGTGTACGTAGACAGACTGTCCCTGACATTGACAAATCTCGTTAAAATAAAACAAACATGAACAACGTTTTAAAATTCAGTTCTGTTTGGAATACGAGATAACCGCTTTCTGTTTCTTTCAAAATGTTTTATGTGGTAACCGATACCAAGACAAGACAAAAAGTACCCAAGAACATTTTTCATTATCAAGCTTTCAGTGATTATTATCAGTGCCCGTCTACATGTAGTCTGTGGGATGCAGTACTCGGCCATTCCATAAAGTATTACTTGAACATACACTAGAAAAAAGGTTGACGTTGATACTACAAAGTTAAAGGTTTACTTAAGCAAAGATCGGGTAAGCTTGTTTGAGCTTTTCAAACAAGGTAATCAGAATGAACACGAAATTGGTTTTAAACACTAAGAATAAAAGTAAACATGTATGTTGTGAGCTGACTGAAGTAGTACGTGTAATTAATTAACCAACAAACATCAAACTAACTTAGATATTGGATAAGATATATCTTGACCGAGTTCTTGTAATTTAAAAGTAAACGGTTCTTCAGAAAGAATCGAAAACCTGAAATATGTTTTCTCACCTTGCAATGGTTCAGGTATCTGTTGAACAACAAATAGAACAGTTGCAAAAGGAAGCCTTTCTTCTTGTTATAAGGACGGCCGTTGAGGTAATGACTCTACATGGTATAGGTAATCAGTCGGGCGATGTTTTAAATAAGTGAGACGCACGATTACGACACGAGATTTATTCAAATGAATAGCGACTTACATGTTTTTTTACTGAAAGCCACAGACCTAATATTGAACAATAAATAAACAATGTATTGCTATAGTTTTCCATGAAAAGTTGGGAAAGTGCACCTAGACAAAACTAAGATCAGTTCCTATAATCACTTTAAAATCCATTAATCAGTCTTTAAGACATCGCTTAAACTTTCAGTATCATTCAATATTTGTCAGCTTACAAATCATTTCAGTAAAGTACGAAAATATTCCGCTTCATTCTTTCATTAGCCAAAAAATAGATATCTGCCATATGAAAAAAGGCGCTAAAATGATAGTCAATTTAGTATTTACATATTCCATTAAACTACTTGTATAGGAAGAGAGTTTTGTGATCTAAAAAACTGTATACTAACCACTTCAAGCCTATCTACAACCTTTCTGGTTCAAAACCAACGTAAAACAGCTATTATCACTTACAAAACTCGCACATTTCATCTGCAGAGAGCAGACAACATAAACTTACGCTATTTACAACAAAATGTGATCTGTTAAATATCTTAAAATGTAATGGTTCTTGGAACAGCATATATCCAGAGAGGAACTTGCAGTAGTCTTCTTTGCAACTAAATAAAGTATTTTTTGGACTCCCTGCAAAAAGAATAATTAACAACAATGAGTAACAGAGAATGCCAACCAAAAACAGTATAAGAAAGCCATTGATAGTTCTTACTTTTTCGTACCAGTAATGTTTATAAAGATAAACAAAGTCAGTTTCCAATTGCTTGAAGTGCTCAGTGGCGGCTTTACTGTTAAGCCGAATAAATTCTCACTAATTCTGAAGTTTGGCATTCAGGTCCAAACAATGACAAACAAGTAAGGACAGCTGCTAACTTTTATAACCGAGAGCAATTAGTGAAGCAAAATTACAGCGGAACTGCTTTGCGATAACAATGCGATTCTTGGGTTTGCTTGTATTCCTTCTGTAATGCATGCGAGTGACCGTGTACAGAAACTCTTTCAATCCCAAAGACATCTAGTTAGGTTTCAAACATAGTTACAAATAAATGGAATTTGTAACCACTGTACCGGCTAGATTGAAGATCCTATAGTTACGCCCACTGAAGTTCAGAACTGAGTGGTTTATGAGGAAAACCTAGATAAAGACTTGGCACCTTCGCTCAATTCATCAGAATCTTGAGATTCGGAAACAGGATCAGAAGCAGGAATTGTTTTACTAATAGCAGGAAATGAAGTATTGGATATAGACAAAACAGAAATTTATCCACTTGTTCCCTGTCTTTGGTTACAAAAGGTGGGAAGTTTTTTTTTGGTATTAGAAATGTATCAGTGATCCAATTCAGTTTTTCTTACTTAAAACTCTTGGACACAAATAGCAAGTTTGACAGCAAACAACAAATTTGCTCGAGAACCTTAAAAATTGGTCTTTGGAGTTGACCGTTACCACCATTTTCCTAGTTGTAGTTTAGTTATATTTTTCATCATTATCATGCTAAGAGCGTTCTAAAGCAAGCTGCAGGGATATTTATTTTTGTGAACAAGTATGCAAAGTGACTACAAACACTTGAGCAGCATAAGTCGAATCTTGCAAACGTAATGCAACAAATACGACCCAAATACTGTGTGAAGTAGAGCAACAACCATTCCAAAGAACATCGCTATTCCTTTTTTCACTTCCATTTGCGTGCACTTTGTACAGTACTTCATTACGGCGGAGAAACTCCCTATTGTATAAGACTTGCGATGTTTTCGTTATGACAACTTAAACTCCTAAAAAAACAGACCTTATTCCCACAAAAACACTAGCGTTTGTTTGATACAGCGTCGCGCTGTCTGTGTTTGCAATTTAACTCAATTTACTTACACCGACAGTAATTTAATGTTTGGCTTTAATCACCGTAATAACCGGGCGGCTACTATTTAACGTTCGGTCTGTGGAAGGATTAAATCTTTTTCCCAATTACACTTCTCTAGGACAAATGAAGATTTTTTTTATCGAAACAACCCTCAATTCCTGCAAACTGTGTCGAGAAACATCAATATTTTTCACGTTTTCGACAAAAAATAAAGCTGATAACTTTCCTCAAGTAAACGACACATGTGCTCCGATAATTCTTTTTTTGCTTTTTACAGACACAAGGTACATAAAAAAGACAGGAGCTAAGTGACAGAGATTCTTGGTGTACCAAACGAAATTAGTTTTTCCATTTTTGTTAATCTTCGCATAATATTTTAATACCTTAGGAATGTAGGTGGTTAATGTTCAATAAATGAAAAGAAGCAGTAGATAACTACTGATAACGGTTGGCCATGCAGCAATGATAGATGTAGTATGCGCCGTGATAAATGAGTTTTTGTTATTAGAAAAAAGTTCAATTATCATACTTTGAATTAAGAGTGCAAAATTTCTAAGGGACACTCTCTCAAAATTTTTAAAGTACAAAATTGATAAAAGATTTTAGCTTTAAGAGAATGCGAACAGAGGATACTGTCAAATGACAGATCATGCAACTTCCAAAATCAAGTGATAGTGTACGTTTTTTCATTTGAGACAGTTGCAAGGCATACATTATTCAAAAAGTTTGATAAAAAATGGTTTATAGAACATGTAAGTCACAATCAATATCCTTTCATTCTGTATTCAAACAATACCTTGCGCAAGTGTTTTTAATCAATTAGAATATTTGGCTTCTGCATTTAACAGACTGCTGTTCTTGGTCAGTCACGACAAGACCTGATTTCCAAAACTTACTATATGCTGCCTAAAGAAAATAGTGGCCGTTACTGATTTTCACACGTGAGGTCTTCAAGTTGTGATGGAACTTAGTTTCTCATCGACAACATGTTTAAGACTGCAAAGTTTTGTTCTTTAGCACCCAATATTTTATCAAGCTGTTGGCATTGAGTTGAACAAGACCCTACCAGGTTTAGGAAATTAAAGTTGAAAACTGTTAAAACGTGCGTTCGTGACTCCTTGCGTATCAATAACAAATAATACCGTGCTATATTAGCTCACAATTTCACAAGCATGGTATACTTCATGCATGGAAGACATCTTAGTGTTATATTACTGTTAAACGTGAGTGCATATTTTTTTATTGACAAACTGAAGAAGGTTATTTCATGTAAATAAGTTATGGCAATATGGGTTAGCTCACTGTCACTGAAACTGGGGACCAGCCTGATATTACGAGTGGAGAATCAATGTACGAATTTAAGAACAGAAATTACACCGTCTACGGAAACAAAACAACTACGCAGACGTGATACCATAAAGTGAAAGAAAGGAAAAATACTTAAACAATGTTAATGGTTCTGACAGTTTATCCGAAAGCTCCAATCCCATGCTTCCTCAAAAATATCGCATCGGTATCCAATTCCGTTTTAATATAATTACCCTAAAAGCTATTTGCATTTATATACACACACGCGACACGCACGAAGTAACTCTCTAAACTGGCTCCTTGCTGTACTGTTGTGAAGTTATTTATTAAGTTTCTTATAGTGTGTTGGTACAACTTTTAGAGAAATTTGGAGTAGATACATTTTTAGGGACCACAAGACTCTGGGTGGTCACGTCTGGGAAGACGTCTGCAGAAATAAATATATTGCTTTCTTTCTAACTTTAACTCGTGCGTTAAGTTTCTAGTAGCATCTTGTTTGTGCTTGAGCCAAAGTAATACTAAGTCCCTTAAGATAACTAACTTAGGAGAAAAGTTCTTATACTGTTGAAAAACTTAAGTTACTAAAACACGCTCTTATCACGCGGTCAGTTTCGTAACAGTTTCCGTTAAACAAAAGCGCTTTTATATCAACAGTTTAATAGAGCTTTAGAAGAATTTTCTACTTTGTCAGATACTACAGTCGTTCTCGATTGGCGGTTTTATTTTCAGACATACCAATCTGGTACCGAAGACACCAAATACTTTGAATAGGACCTTGCTGCAATACGCTAGAGAAACTCGTCAAAATTTGTTTTTGCAAAGAAAGCGTACATAATTTTCACAAAAATTTAGCCCGGGGCTGTCTGAGTTTCATCATTTAGTTGTTCTTACCACAAAAAACCCAAATGCCTAACCACCGTTTGTTTTCCGTTGCGAAACGAATTAATCCAACAAAAGGAAGAAAGGAAGAGAGGGTATAACTTGTAAATTCATAACGGAAAAGACAGTTAAACAATTTGGACCGCCCAGGAAAAAAGACACAAAGAATTCTATTTTTGTTATAGATTCCTCGCTTCTGCATCAATACAACCATACATTATATAGCAATAACAATACATTATGAGCTGTCAAAACAACCAGAAAACATCAAAACTACACGCTAGAGGAAGTCATGTGCATCGGATACTACAAGAGTGGCATTAATAATACTAATAGGACAAGCGTATTTTCCGATGTTGAATTCACTACTGGCTCCTTGGAACCAACACGCACATGTTACTGCAGATAGGACTCCATAACGTACATTTACCTATTCAACTGCTGCAAAGGAATCAAACAGGTTCCAATTGATGGGGAGACGAAGCTGAAAGCTAAGGTGTATTAGCTAATTGCAGTTCGTCTTAAATTGGGTAATTACAGAATGATATTCGCTAAGCCGGCTCCAATTCTTACAACTGGGTCGGACATTAAGAACACCCATTGTCAAGTTCCGAAAGGGGTTTTCCTATTGGCAAGGAATACAAAGAGGGGCTGCCCGGTTCCTTTTCGTTCTCTTTTGTAGTCACACTACCGGCTATTGTGTTAACAAGTGGAGGAGCAGCTTTTAAAAATGAAAGCTTTCAAAAGAGGCCATTAATAAAGATTAACTTCAAAGAAGCCTCTACCGAGACCACTGGTCAAAATATAACACCAGAAAATGGAGTGGCGACGTCTGTCTACCAGCTGTTACGCGTTCAGTTTCTTATGACCACTAGCACGCACAATGAAACCACAAACTCTTTGTTTAAGACATAATAAGTAGCAGCGAATTTAAAATTGCTATAAAAAGATCAACGTTGGATACTATAAAGTAACGCTGCAGGGCAAAGTTGTTTAGTAAACGATACACTTTACATTTCCTGTCAACACACTTTCCAAGGCACAGTACCTTTCTGAAAGAGAAACTTCACAGCAAAAACCAAAAGATGGGTTAGTGATAACAGTCGCTTACCCAATATCGGTGAATCGGCGGCACAATTTGCACATCACGTTCTTGCCAAATATTAACAACGTGATAATTGCATCGATCTTTTTGTTATGAGCTATTATTCTAAGCGAAGGTGGAGACAAGGTTTCAACAAAGGGACCGCAGTAGGACATTCTAGAACGTTTGTTAAAATATTTTCAAACTTCCAATGTTTTGTTTCGTGGTCAGTCGGGCGAACAGGTAGAAGGCAGAAATGAATCTATTTTAATCCTATTTTGAATTATGCCACTTTACTGAATTTGACAGGGCCCGTATACTAAATACACACTGCCACACGAAACAACTTCTAGAAGCAATTGCATTAAGCAGTGTTGGACTTAAAAGTTTAGATCTTTTCAAACAAGTGAAAATCAATTTTTTAAGTTTAAGGAAATGTTTTGTACAGCGATACAGCTAAGCGATAAACACTCGAAAAGGGAGGCGGAATTTTACGGTCTGTAGTAAAAATATAAAACACTTGCTTGGAATAAATAGGTTTACAATGAATGGCCACTAAGTGTAAGCTACTTGCTACTCGACGCTGCAGGATGTTGTTAATTCTAGTCACGAATTAGCTCTCGAATAATATTTACCCCAAACTAAACAAAGTCCTGCTGTGTGAACTTGTAAAGATACATTCCCTACAGAGAGTCAAGTTCAGGGTTTGGCACTTAAGAAAACAGTGGGTATATGTCAGCGAAGGAACGATTGCGCGGCGAGCGGTTGAATGCAAGACAACAAGAACAACGGCAAACTTTAGGATAGAAAACTACATATTCAACACGCGTTTGGCAAGATGAAAACGAATTTAAAAACATCTGTTTGTAACTTTGCTGCATCACTGAACTATACGAATGGCTTTCTCGTGCATCATGATGGATTACTGTCAGTTTTGTTAGCTGGGAATAAGACTCTCGTTTCGCTTGTCAAACGTTGTATTCCAACAGTGTATTCAGTTTCCATGGTTATCCTAGTTTTTGTGTCCACAACACCCCATTTTGGTAATCAACTACCTTTTACACGACAACACTTTTTTTTATCTGCACAACAAGAAGAATATTAAAGGAAACTTCAAGACAAATGTACCGAAGGGTTCCATCTTAATTTTGTCTAACATTTTAAGGTGGCACCATACATAACGATTAACTTTAAAAAAGCACTGAATTATACTTCTTGTCGTGCAAATTAACTAAACAAAGTAAAAGTTGGATCACCGAGCTCATTAAATGCAGTTGAATGCCGTTAAAACTGGCTGTACTGAAAGTTTTTTGTAAACCGACTGCCACTGCAACAAGGAGAGTTTGCCTCTACAGGTAGAAACGACCTTAAACAAAGCTAAGCATTTTGCCGGTGAA
>JAOBYF010055565.1:0-20279 GCA_025403605.1 Parazoanthus darwini
AGGCCTTTTGGGGAAGCATCAACATTCAGGATGGGGGGGGGGGGGGGTCAATTAATTCCTCCAAAAGATTTTTGAGTTGGTTACAGATCAGAGCCAGCCTTTTGGCATGCAAACAGCTTTGGCCTTACTAAGATAATAATAAATTAAGTTTTAACTGGCAACAGTCACTGGACAACATGTCCACCGTCTTGGATTTTAAAAGTTTTTTAAAAAAAAAAAAATTGCAGCAAATTTTCTTGGAATTAATTTTTTTTTATTTCTATGTATTTCCGGTTACCGATCTTCCCTTAGTAGTTACGGTGGTTTAGGTCACCGACCCTAATTTTTTTGTTGTCGTTTTTGTTTTTTTACAACTGCTTCTTTTCGTAGAAAAATGTTTTCAGTTTCAAGTCTACTTTTGTTGCAGCTTATATTAAAACTAACTTTACTAAAAGCTTAGAAACGATTTGTTACGTCAGCCAAGATCAAACTGTTTATATCAGTCAGAACTGAAAAGATTGCAAAGAACTTATTTTATGTACGTGACAGAAATTTCTTGGAGCTACATCTAGCACAAACAACAGTTAATATTATTCAAAACGTATGATATTTTAAAATTTAAAAATACATTTAAGGATTACAGATCTACTATTTTGATCCCCTTATAGTACCTAATAGCACATGATTGTATAATCACCACTATCAGTTTTTTTGACTTACAAATGTAGATACACCAGTTATGTTTTATAAAAAGTACTTCAGGTAAACAAAATTATCTCAAGAAATATAAAAACAATCCTACCTACCTACCCTAATTTTGAGAAGCATGTAACCGGAAACACACATATTTTTTCGTTTGGCCTGAGCGGTTTGAATTGAAGAACTGATGCAGTTAGTTGATTCTTTTTCTTTGTTCATTCTGACTTGTATTTATTTGTCAAAAAATCCCTAGAGTCAGTCCCTCGTTCCTCATACACGTGGGCGATAGTTCAACACCTGGGGAACTTCGGAGCTACATGTAATGATGTATCTTAATTTCATAACACGTTAGAAGCGCTGTGATTCTCAAACAGCTGAGCCCCGGCCAAACGAAACGCAAGTTGAACACAAGTTTAAAACACTTTAAATTAAAACTTGCATCGACTTGCCTCTACGTTTAGCCAAGGCTTAAATTAAAAAACTTTTGGAATATACGAGCTGTATAACGTTCTTACAACGAAGTGTGTTATTGGAAGTAAACAAATAAACTTCAGAAGACTTAAGTGGCACAAACTGCTTGAGTACTACACGCTTTTTTAATATAAAAACAACTTTATATAAGAACAACGAGGCTCAGATTGGCCAAAATTTAAGAACAATTCAAGAACAAGCCGAGGCTTGGGCCCCGATAGCTTAAATTTTTTTAAACGTTACTCAGTGAGCCTCGATCATGATAAATCCGCGGGGATGAATATGATCAAAACTGATACATCCGCCAAGCAATTTATTTTCCAATACATGTAAATTGCAATGCCTTAGGCTTAGTTTTTATTCGATTTAAACCAAATATAGAAATAAGAACAATTTAAGAACAGTTTTAGGCTCAAATCGCCAAAAAATTAAGAACAATGAGCCTCGGCCAAATCTACTGGTTCTTAGAAAAATAGCGTGTAAGTAGTATCGTTTCTAGGAAAATTAGAATATATTACAGCAGGGTGTTGTCGGCTCGTCTATTACAGTATTTTATCAATCTGTTTTACTCTTCGACACAATTAGACAAGTCTAGCTAGCGCATGCGATGTATTTCTATAGATGCTTACAAACGTGGATGGAATCATGAAACAATGTCGTCGATAAGTCTCCCTGAGTGATAAACGAGCTACAAATGCAAATCTTATTAAAACAGAACTGAAGCCAAAGCAGATCCACCTTTGTGTGCAAAGTGGTTCGTTGCATATGTAGATTTCACTACTCGCAACCACAGACAAACTCCATACATATGAAGCTATAGCTTTAGATTGTTTTAATTTTACCTTGGGCCTTTTCGCTGTGGGTCAGACAGGGCCCAGCCAAGGCTTCTCAAATCGATAAATGATCGAGTGTCGGTAAAACGACACACACATGCTGTTTCATTTGGAGGCAGCGATGAGATTTTAGCACATGCTATGTTGGTTGAAGGCACATGGCTGTTATTTGTAACGTCTGGCAACACTTGATCTTTCGCATAAGAAACATCTATAAACGACATCCACGCAGCAGACGCTAAAACAAAACGAAGAGAGGGGAATATTTGTAGGTTCATTTCGAAACACGAAAGGCCTTCTCTTCGTAAAAGGGCCGGGCAAACCCCAGCTATGACATAATGCATAAGGAATTCGATCGCCGAGCTCATTCAAGCGCAAAGCTACTGAAGCTTAAGCTAAACATAAAAAGAAAACATGACTTAAGATCAAGGCGTTTGGAAGTTGAAGCTTTCGAATTACAGTTGGAAATGTGAAATAGACAAATAGCCTGGTTACTTATCATACCATTTTTATAAAAAGTAAATGGACAAAACACGTCCTGCGGCTGCTGTTTTTTTAAGTAAGTTTGCTCAGTTTTATTCGAAATTGCCAAATTATTATGAAATACTGTAGACTCAGGCATTCCAGTTGCTGTGAGGTGGTTTAGCGAAATTATATTTACATGTTAGAAGCAGAAAACTTGGCAAAGTTGAAATTTCAAGGGAGCTTTGAGTACAATGGCGCGCACAACAACCTCAAATACAGAAAATATTAACAAATTCAAGAGAGCTGCCAAGCGCTACTTCAAAATCGCCAAATGAACATGAATTTTACTAGTACCAAGTTTGACTCAAAATATGGTTAAGCACTACTCCAATGCTTGACATTACAATGTTACATTGGTATATTAAGTTCTTTTTCATAGATGGAAAGACCTGGCTCTTTAAGTAGTGTTTACCGCTTTGCTTCAAATGCAGAATAGAATGAACATTTCCAGATTTATAGAAATTGAATCCCTTTACTAGCGGTTTGGCCGTCGAGAGTTGTCGTTTTGAGTCCACTGCATCTATCATGTAACGCCAAATAGTTCCAAACGAAACTTTAGGCATGCTACCGAGGTCGTTGTTAAACCCTTCTTTGGGGAAGTTTTCACTGAGCTGCGGTTCTTGTCTGTCAAGAAGGCCAAGTTCTGCTCTCTTCTTCATTATGTTGGCGCCATTGTCGGGGTCTCGAAGGTACTTCTTGTCGAGGCCGTTGTCTACGTAGTGTTTTACTCTAAAAGAAGTAATTCAAAATTTGTTCTAAGCGATCTTATATCGTTTGGAAAGAGTTTTCAATCAGAAGTAAGTTTAGTTCAGGACAACGTTTTACTTTAATGCCAAGCTTACCTGTTAACTAAAGCACTTTTTTTCCCGGTCGTTTTGGCTCCCCTACACGTCAACCAACGTTTCAACTGCCCAACACTACATGCCTCTACAGTTTCTTTCGGTAAAATAGCTCCAGGTATATCGTATTCCGTTAAAATTACATCTTCTTTCGCTGCTTTCGCTTTTACACCATTCACAGTGGACGCCATTTTTTGTTTGTGTCCAGCCAAACAGTCCATGCATGCTTTGCGGTCGTAGTTTCGGACCCAGGCCTCTTATCGTTTTGTTACCGGCGAATTGGAAAAGGGTATGAAATCGGCCAAGCATTTTGACATTCATAGACATTGTCTGGATAGCAGGAAGTTCAAGGTTTTTCTTAGCTTATAACTGGGTATGTTTTCTTAAAGTCACATGGATTGAGAAATGTGGTTTGATCAGCTAGCTGAAGTGGGGGTTTGTCATAATACCAGACCAACTGTTTCACCTTATCAACATCTATCTTCTCCTTGTAGTATTAGTATAGAGTGACAGGGTTCAAAATAGCTGCCGGCTGCTGGTGATAGCCAGCAGATTTTTGGACCTTGCCGGCGATTTTCAGTTCCAAAGCACAATTCAAGATCATGGGTAATCGGCGACATTTTCACCGGCTCAATCATTGTAACTAAGAACAAAATTATTTCATTACTGACGAACAAGGTTGAAGCGATTCAACATAGTTGTTACAATAACTGTGCTGAATTTTTCTTGTAGCTCGAAGGAACTATTTTTATCATCACTGCGCAAATACTGTGTGAACACAAAAATAACAAACACAAATTGACTGAATTTAGAAATGCTAAAGGGAACATGCAGATTTGCTAGGTTATGTTTATACCCTTTTGCACTTGTAAAATGGTTATTTTGCCCAACGAAAACAGCCGGCAAAAATTTTGGACTTAACAAAAAAGCCTACAAAATAAGAAAAATTTTCAGAACTCAACCACTCTAAACTTTAAGATGAAATGGGAAATCCCTCCTCCCCCCCTACATTTGTTGGAATTATGATAATTTATGCTGGTTTGAACATTGTTTTGATTGGTTGATGAAAACCCCATACTTTGCATGAGCGACATTTCATTTTTCTGGTTTTATAGCTTAGTAGAGTGAGTGTATCATGTTGAAAGGTTCGAGTTTTCGAATATATTGCTTTTATTCATTGTTAAAGTCAGACTACAGTGTTGTTTTATCAACATTTACTTGTTTATAGGGCAAATCTAGAGAGACTGAGAAGTAATGAGAGTTCAGCAACTTGTTGTTTTTTGAGGGCCACAGGGTTATCAGTGTTTTCTATAAATTACTGTAAAGTGTCTCCCTCGTTAAATAAAGCCTATTATTATTATTATTATTATTATTATTATTATTATTATTATTATTATTATTATTATTATTATTTGTTTGATACTTTTGGGAGCAAAGTGGTTTGTTTGTACTTAAACCTAGTAGGCACCACAACACCTGAGTTTAATTAAAGTTGCTGCACTTAATTTTGTAATTATAAATGGCATCATACATGAACACATCTTGACTACAAATTTAAGAAACTGGTTGTTCTGTTTCACTTACAGAAATGTATTAACAATAAGCTCAGGCCAAGGGATGTACAAAAATACTCAACTGAACTTGTTGATAAGTAAAAGAACAACAAGAAACCTTTGGTTGGTAAGTATTTTGCCCAAGCATCTGTTGAGTGTATTGGGTTTACAGAATTGTTGTTTAGGACCTAGTTGTAGAATTTTTTCAGTAATTTTGATCTGGTACATGCACATGTAGTATTGCAATTTCATACAGCTCTGCAGCTTGTAATGCAGTCAAATTTGGTCCATTTCTGACACAGTACATTTCATGGTTATTGTTGAATTTTGTTGGCAGTATATATAATTTGCAGTTTTGAGAATCTCCCAATGACCCAACCTAAATCATAATTCATAATTCAATTTGCCAAATACTTACTAGTTTTATAATAAAAACTGAATGAGTTGTAGAAATAAATGTCAAGTAATTCCTTCCGACACTTATTAACAACTGTAACTATATTAATCTAGAGTCCTTGTTTTTGCCATTGTTGTTTCAGTTGCACTTAAGTCATTCTGCTTGTTTCCTGGTTACCAGAGATGCCAAACAATTTTTCATGTTTGGGGGGCCTGGAGGGAGGGATGACTTGTGAGGGGCTTTGCCCCCATCTCTAGTGCCCATGTTTAATCTTAACAAACAACTGTGTAAACTCATTACATCTAACTAATTAACGTAAACAGTGGCACACAATAATTGTGTCAAGTCTTCAAATTGCGAAAAGTATATTTTTCTGTTTCTCTTAATATTATAAAGTGTTGTGTTAAATTATTTCTGATTGCATATTTTTGTTCTTATAAAGAATCACAATGTTGACAAACCTCAGACTAATAAAGATAGAAATAAACTTTTTCTCACTAAATTTTAGTCTACCAGCAAATAGATATTTTCTCATAGCTGAAACCCTATACTGCACAACTATTGACAGTCCCCCTATTTGGCAGATTTAAGTATTTAAGCAAGTTATGCGAATTCTTAGGCTTTAATGAATCTTGCAGAAAAGCTTATTTCTTGTAGACCACCGCAAAAACATCTGTCTTCCGTGCCAACGAAAAATTCCTGTTTAAAAGCGACAGATTTTACAATAACTTCCCAACACTGCAGGGTTTAAATCAAAGCACGGCTTTACAATTGAATAACGTATTGCAACTCGTCATCGACTTTGCTTCTCGCAACAACTTAACAATATAACAAAACATGCGATCATGGATCACAGATTAAACTCTTGAAGTCTTATGTAGTCCTTGAAACTGAACACAACCGAAAAGTTTCAAGTCTCCAAATGTCATCAGACATGCATGGCAAAGCAAGCGGCGAACAGATTCAACAGCCGTGGCAACGGCATAAAATTTACGATATCTTTCATATGTTTGATTGAACGTCCGCAAATAAATGAATTTTTTCAAAAATCGTAACATGTTGTGTAGGTAATATATGTTTATGATACTTATGGTACGGCAACATATGAATGGCTTACCATGGAATATTCAGGGTAAACGCTCGGCCATTGCGTATCGAAGTATAACAAAATATTTTGCACTGCGTAATCCTGTAGATAAGAATAAAGAATTTAAAATCGATTTAAACTTTATATTTTGTTTTTGCCGGAACAAGTTTGATTGTCAAGGTACCTTTCTAGTTCGAGTAAACAGCTTCGACATACTCGTTGTTTCTTAGTTTCAAGTTTGTTGCGAAAATATCGTACTCACCTCTGGGTACTTGAATGTATATTTCAGTCGGCCATAAGAATTCTTGAAGCAAAACCTTGCCACAAATGCCCAGTTCTTTTTAAAGAAAATGAAACACCAACTTAATTCAACATAGCCTTTGCGTCAAAAACAGCAATTAAACCGACGAAAGCATGCACAATTTAAATTTGGCCGCTCTTTCAAATAAAATGCTATCAGATGCGTTACAGATATATTCTCACTCACACTTTTTGTGTCGATTGATCCAGAAATGACTTTGGGCAAACAACTTTGCGCCAGGAGAATTAGAACAAAAAGAACGCTTATTAATGACAAGGAATAGGTCACCGCCATTTTCGAAACCTACACGAAACTTACAACAAGAAGCTACAGTTCCTGGAACCGAGTTTTGTGTTGTCATGGTGATCGTTATAAACAAGATGTCAAAACGTTTGTTTTCTGCCTGAAGGCACTGAACTCGGACAACAGAGAAAAATGTTTGGACTTTGAGTTGTTCTGCAGGTTGTGAACAGCTATCATTTTTTCTTCACCGGGAATTTTACGCTATTAAAAGGCCCTGCTCGTTGCCAGCGACCCGCTGACGATCAATCCCGGTTGCTGAGAAACCGGTACCCGCCGACCCATCCGGCGTTCCCCTTCCAGTGGCGTACAAGAGGAGGGGGCCCCGGGGGCGGAGAGCCTCTGGACCCTTCCCCCTCTTTTCCACATGCACCATATCAAACAAAAAGCATTTTTAACCTCGTCTTATATCTTAGTCCACCCAATTCAAATTTCGGCAACTCTGGGATCGAGGTTGAAATTTCGGAAGGTGGACCCCCTCCCCTTCCAAGTTTTCTTTGGATTGTTGGCATTTCTTTCAAAAGCACAATCGTAATAGCGCCTTTTGGCATTCTTGATTTCGGTATTTACTCGATTACGTGTACGGGTTCGCCTCGTGCCACTCAAACGCGTCTCTCGTGCTCTCCCAACTTCCCGCGTGTATCTATATAACTCGACAGACGAACGCTAACCATTGACCATTTTTTAGTTGTTATTACTACTTTTTTTAAATTTTTATTACTATTGTTATTATTATCATCATCATTGCTATTGTTGATATTGATATTATTATTATCATTATCATTATTCGGTTATTGTTGTTATTATATTATTAAACCTCAGTTTTCCTGTGGACTCAGCACAGCGGTAAAGAAGGATGTGTTGCTAAAAGCTTTTGTTGTCTCTTATTGTCCTCAAAAAGAGCCATAAATGCGTTACCATAATGATTCGATGTAGCGTCTTCCTTTCGATAAGCGCCCCCTTTCGAATTAGCGTCCCCCTTCGAAAGTGTTTTTGTTGATAAGCGCCCCTATTCTTATAATATTACAGTGCCGTCAGAGTACGGGTACGTATCATCCAAAGTTCTTCTTCCTTTAATTCCTCACAAACGTACGTACGGTAATGCCGCATTACAGAAACAGTGGTGTTCGTCTGAGTTTCTCAACTATTATGTCCATGTGAATGCATAAATCCTTCAAAAGAATTAACTCTTCTTCAAACTTTATGGCGATTGCTCAGCTGGTCGTTTATCTAAAAAGAAATAGGCGACCTATCCGGAATGAGCGCCCTGTCTCGGATAAGCGCGTCCCTCGAGGTACCGTAATTATAATGAAACAAACGCCCCGGGCGCTAAATCGAATCATTGCGGTACTTCTAATTATCTGATTGCATCGTAGTCACTTACTTACGTCAGTATACGGAAGCGGTTAAAACACTTGTCCCCCAAGAGGGTCCTTTTTGGGGGGTAGGGGGTACCTGCCTCGGCCTCCCGCTGTTTCTGCTAGTAGATGCTGGAACCTCAACTAGAACTCAATATTTTTAAAAACTTGTTCTTGAATATCTCAGAAACTCAAAAGCAAGATTTAAAAACAGTTACACAATTCGATTTTGGCGTATCATCATTGCATTTCTGCATTAAAATTATCCAGTTTGGGGCCACCCAAAACAGAAATAAGAGGTGGAAAAAACGTTGCCCGGTTCCCCTTCTGAACAGAATAGGTCCTGTTAAAAACCCTAGTTCCCCATTCCTCAGCCGTTTGAAACAAGTTTCGGCATTAATGGCGGCTGTCGTAGGTGTATCTGCGGCATACCGGGGCTTATCTGCAGTACTATCATCCGGGGTAGAGGACAGGTGAACAAGATATGAAACAAGAGGGGGAAAGAGGGGCGTTTTTTTACCACCAATATTAGTCGGTACTTTTTAAATTGTTGTAAAATTGTTTGCTAAAACTAGTACAACAATTAAAATTTCGAGCTTGTAAGATTTTGGAGTGTATTGCGAAATTCAAAGATAATTAATGGGTAGTGAAAACACTGGTAATACCAGAAGTTGCACCGATCATACTCGCGATTTGATAAAGACAATACTTCCAATATCTAAAAGCCAAGATACAATACGATTTTCGATTCTTAACATATAATTCTGTTACTTTCCATGTGACAGTTTTTTTGTCACTATGTTTTTCGTTGACACATGCTTGTACGTTATCAGTTGCCTCCATGTTAAAATAATTTGCATTTTTTGTAACTCCAAACTTAAAGTGTAACAGTAATTTGAAATGCAAAATAATATTAAATAATAAAACTACTACGGTATAAGATATTTGAAAAGAAACTTTACTATCGAATCCTCGAACAAACAATAGAAAATACTTTTTTTCCAAACATGGGGCATGAATAACTTCCTTTAAAATATTTGAGAACAAAGTTTCTAGTTGCCTGTCAACTTTTACTAAAAGAGGAGCTGAAATTTTTAAATCAGAATGACCAAATCCAGTAATTTAGTAGTTTAGAACAGATTTCAGCAGAAAAACGTATCGTAAACCTTTCTAATATTTTTAACAAAATATATAAAATGAAAAAAAAGAATCGTTTAATGTTTTGCTTGTGCATAAATAATGCTTCTCTGTCATATCTCGTTCGATAACGCGTTCAAACACAGAGACACGATATATCGCGTATTGACTCTTTGTGGTGTGGGTCTCACTAATTTTGTAAATATCAAGAAATATTGCATTATCAAGTCTTCAAACTCGCAAACACGAAATGCCAGTCGTGTTTTGTTTGTTTTATGCTTTTAGCTGTGAAATTACTTTTCCTTAATTAAATTTCTAGCCTAAACTTGTTTTAAAACAACTTAAGACTTTCTGTTTCTTTCCGAATCAACGTTGGCTTTCTTTTCCTCCGAGAAAAACGTTTAAGCGGCAAGTGAACAAATTTAGTATCAATTGCAAGTAGACTTTGTCTTGCGTGCATGTAAAGAGAAGACTTGTTACCGTCTGGTAATAGTTCTTTTGTTCTTTCATTTAAAGAAATTGTCTCGACAACCTATAATAAACCAAGTCATTTTATTCGTGAATATTCAATAACATTGTCTTTTAGACGTCTGATTTTTTGGCGAAATTTTGTTGAGGTTTTTTTCCATATGAAATCAGTGAAGCAGTTAGTTGTCCTCCGAACTTGATTCGGAAAACGTTTCCCAAAATTACTGTCGGTTTCATTTGCTTTGGTTCTTCAGTGTAGTTGAAGCAGAAATTGGCCATGTAGCACAATCATGCGGCCCTCATCCAAAAAATCCAGCTGCTGTTCATGAATGAGCCCGCATTCTCCCCCATGCTGGGAATATAGTTACATCATTTCAAGTTGACTGAATTTTTATTTTGCGGTTGTCACCCCAAAAAAGTCTGATCGCAGTTTTTATAGTTTGGACACTTTTTCTTTCTATTTTTTTCTTTCCACTGTTTTCTATGCTACACGGCTTGACGTTTGTTTAAAGCAGGATTTGCGTGTGTTAGAGCCCCCGGTTTGGGACCCCACCGTGGTAGGCAGAGTGTCTGAAGACAAGTAGAGCCAATTTTGTGTACCATTCGTGGTTGGATCATATCGCACCGCAGCAGCTGCCAGAATACGTTGGCACGTACACGCGGTTCAAAGAGAATATAACTTGGTTGACGGCAATCACAAAAATAGTTCAAAGAGTTCCTTGCAGTGAAAGCAGTGTTAAAGCTTCGTTACACGTTGTTTTTTTATAAGAACAAATTATTTTAGAACATTGGGGCTCATAAAGTAAAACCCGCGAGTAAAAACCTGCATTTTCCAGGGATAGCCTAAACAGGTTCTTACATAAATTATGGTGCCGGTTGACAGAGATCTAGGCTGTCTGGGTTTTTAACAGGTTCTTATTTTTTGGCGAAACATTTATGTTGCTGCTTAGAGAATTTTAGTGATCAACAGTTCTAAACTTGTACATATAATGATTGTTTATGTATATATGGCTATACAGTAAAAACAGGGTGAGCATATATCATTTCTCTTAAAGTAAACATTTTAAAAAAATATTTGAAAAAAAGAATTTAAGCCAAAAGAGGTTCTTATATAAAAGAGGTCTAAAAATGCAAATTTTAGCCTAACAGGTTCTTAAATCTTAGGTTCTTACTCGCCCGTTTTTACTGCATTCAGTTGCTCGAGCTCAGTCTGTCATCTCAGTGCATCCATAAAAAAAGCTCATTTTTTCAACAGGAACAATTTTATTTTATTTTGTTTTGTTTTGTTTTGTTTTATTTTATGTATAAGAATAAGTACAATAATTTAAAATTAACATAAAGCCAGCCTCGTCCAAGATTGTCTGGTTCTTACTGAAAAACGCGTGCAGCATAAAAAGCGCAATCTCCCAGACTTCAAAGCATGATGGGAACTTATCAAAGTTACTTCGTTTTGTGCATTGCCGGTCAGGACTCCCATAACGTATACAAACTTTATTTCGTCTTTAATTAGTTTTGCGCGGTTATGCATTTTAAAATGAGAATGTGATACGGGAAGTGTTTCCTTTCGATTCCGCTTTCATACGACCTCCTTGGTTACCTCTTCACCTTCCCTCACACTTTCACTTCATTACATCCCTCTTTGCGGTCCCTTTCCCAAATACGTTTTCATTTTAAAATGATACATCATTTTTTATTCGCTTCAACAGTTGTAAATACGCCTGTGTGAATAATCGGTGCTAAAGTGTTGTAGCCACGAATAAACTCTTACGAAGTGCAGACCCGGTCCAAGGGAGTAATGCACCTATTAATCTTAAGGGAAGGGGGGGGGGTACCCACGAAAAGTTGTCTTCCCCTAGGTAGGGATTTCGACTTTAACGCGTTACCCTAGGGTCGGGAATTTGACTTCTAAGACCTGACAGTTACCCTAGGAGCGAGAATTTGACACTCAGTAGGTGCCTGAGGTGGGGAATTTGACTCTTGCTTTCACGAAAATGCCAAGTTCTTCTGGGTCTGCCCCTCCCCAACCCTGGGGCTTAACATTGATAGTTGCATAAAACTTTGAGTCACTCGTCAGACACGGCTTGCCCAACTAGAATTTTACAATTACGAAACTGTACACTCCATTTTCGGTCCGCATAGGCCATTTATATTTGTAACGTAAGCGTAAAATATTAAGATAAGATCCTAACGATTCTAAGTTATGTTAATTTGCATTGAAATGAAAAACAAGATACCTTAGTAAAATTTGCACTTCTGAAAATATAAGCATACGTTAGGACTGTAACTAAACAGTTTCCTCAACTGGTCTCAAGTCTTGACCTCCTTGTTTCATTGAATTTTTTTGCAGTATTTCTGCCGAAACACTCATTCACAACCTCCAGTCCAATCATGATATTTACGTTGCAGTTGCAAATGACCGGAACCAGGAAAAAAATTTCAATTCTATTTTGACAAAACTGAAGTGCGGTGTCATGTTTCAATTTCAGCATCCAGCCGCACTCGTTTCAGTACTAAAAGCAAGAACCAAGAATTCGTTTTTAAAATTTAATTTAGGGGGACACATTATAACAAAAGCAGTGACGATAGTGCCAGGAGAGCTTGACAATACAACGTACAAATTGTGTCCACTCTTGCACTTCTCATAATTGTTGTTGTGCCGTGTCGCAAGATTGAAATCCATTCTGTAAGGATCACGGAAGCGAAATGTTAGCATTTGTGACCTAGTTGAAAGTTCTCGCTGGGCTATTTTTTAAAAAACAGCTTATAATAATTCGTTCCCTTTTCGTATATTGAAGTATTTTTTAAAACTGTGATCTTGTTTCTTAATGTAGTGGTGTACGTTTATAACACGTGCATGGTCTTTTGTATGATTTATTGCGCCAAACTTAAACCGATCGAGCTGTCAGATACGTGAATTTTTATGCGAACTAAACCACGGTGCAACTTAAATAGAACCAAGTTATCGATAAAGACGATATAAACTTTCCGTGCTGACTTTCGAGTCTTTTTCTAACCCGGGTTTGTGAACACGACCTCTTAAAGAGGCGCCATAACATAAACCCACAGTACGATGGAGTTATGTTGGCTTACTGGAATAGCTGACAATTGTAACTTGCTTCGGGGCATGGTAAAACGAAAATTTTAATTGGCAATATTACAAAGATCTGATCCGCCATGCTTTTTCAAACTCTCCAGTTTGTTGGGCAGTGATCGAGCTATTGATAGGAAATTTGAATTGACAGGAAGTGAATAATTTATAACCACCGGCTGCTTCAAGTTGGAAACAGCCGGGAGTTCAGTTGATTGTTTTTAAAATGCAGCTATTCTTATCCAAAGCCGTTGATTGCAGCTATTCATAATAACACTTTGGGAAAGCACGTTTATGTCCATCTACGACTGGGGCCAAGCAGCGAAAATTTTGCCCGTGTGTAATGTAAATTTCTACTGTTGATTATTAACTTCGCTGTGATTGGTTGGGGAGGTTGTTTTCGAGCATTTGCTGCCACCCGTCAACCAATCAAAAGGCTGAAATTGTGGCATATATGCTCATTCACTGCGGTCCTATTTTCACTACAATTCGGTTGAACGATATTCCACGGAGGTAAAATGATCGTCTGAGCCGGTTAACCTGAGGGCCGAGGTAATTTTTATTGTATGCGATCCTTGTTATTTTGTGTGTTTCAGCTTTTCCCTTATCAGTTGCGGTGAAATATGTGGTTTTCCATTATCTTGCGAAGACGCGAAGCCAGGACGAAGAGTATATTTTTGTGTAGTTAATTCGAGTACAAGCTTACAGTGTTCGCATAAATTTAGGAAAGCCGTTTGTATCGCGAATTTGTGCCAACAGATTTTAGTAACGTTGAAGGATTTGCTTATAAACAGCTCGTCCAACGAAAATGGGTAAAGATTAGCGGTAGGCTCGGGTCCATTTTGTTTCTTACGGCATCTTGGGCAAGTCCAGGCCTATGGCCTTCTCATTTCAGTTTTTTACAACTGAATTTGTTGACACTCGCATCAGTTAGAAAACTTCGCCAGAAAAAAATAAGGCATCAAAATTGATTTGGATTTCTATAGGCATAGTGTTTGGATTGATCGTAAAAAATATATTTCAAAACGAGATCAAAATTTGCTGTTTAGAACACAACACTCGTCGAAACGGTTTGTCAGCTGGCGCACAGAATTTTCCATATTTAATCGTAAAGGACATTGATTGCATTCACGACTGTTTTGTAGCATTGCAGGTTTATACCGGGATCTTGCAGTTCCCGTCGTAGCTTGAAATCACAAGTCCTCCATTGATGAGGAAGCTAGTACGAAAATGTGAACTAGTTTCGATTTGAGTTGCTTTTACTGCGTCCGTATGTCGAAGATTCTGAAAAGATTCGTACCATTGTTATTTCGATGCATAAATTTCATTTAATATCTGAAAGCTGTTTCCTGCGTTCCTCTTATTTTCGCCGCCAAAATTATTGTACAAGGGGATTTCCGTTCATCCTAAAAGATATATGTTGCACTGTGAAGTGAATTTCGCGTTCGTAATTTTTTCTTGAAATCGGACCTTGAACAAACTGAAATCACGGAGGCAAAAAATATAACTGTAATATGTTTGGTGTGTCATGTCATTTCCAGTTTTGATCGTGTAGAGTAAATGTTGCGTTTTAAAGCTGGTAACTTCAAACACAGAAACTGCTGCATTTGATTCTGTTTCAAATTGATACTAAATATCAATGCATGATGTAGTTTGATTCTTTTTTTAGAATAGAGAAATGTTATCATCTATCAGCCGTTTGGGAGTTCAAAGCGAATTGTATTCACCTAAATTCTGTTTTTCCTTTGCAGTTGCAGTTATATTATGAATCGGCGAAGCGAAAGAACTAAAACAAGAAATGCAAGTCGAAAGTGGATCCAAAGCCAATGTCAGATGAATGTAAATATCAAAGACACGAAGCAGTCAGCTGGTACTAAAGTTATCACCCAAAACAACACGTCAACATCTGATGCTACCGTCAGCAATGGAGAATCGGAAACTATGGGAAGTTTCGAGAGTTGTGGAAATCGTCAGCGAGAAATAGGAAAATCAGTGGACAAAGGTGGTTTATCGGGACCATTTGTTCCCCCAAAGTGCTCTACGCCAGCTGTAGCTGTGTCAGTGGTGGCCGGCAACCCGTCTAGTTTAAAACCGAAGTCTCCTCGAAAGAAGGAGGATATGAAAAGGAAAAGCATCCTCGAGGAGGAAAGTAACAAGCACAAGAAATTCATATCTGATTTGAATGGAGGACAAACACTTGTAAACAGGATAACTAAAAACGGAACTGACACGAGAAAACAACCTTTCCTGGTTGCCAGGCAGTTGACATTTGAAGATTCTGACAGTGTGGATAACACTCACAGATATAATGGAGAGGAAAATACAGACAGCACCATCTCAGATGAGGAGGTGGAGAACACAAATGGATCCTTTCCTCAGGGCTTCGACTTACAGAATAATGCGAGTGTTATAAGAAGCACTAAACGGGTAGGTCCCAGCAAGAGAACAGAGAATCTTGTATCGAGGACTCCAACACCCACTCAACAAAAATATAAAAAAGGTGACATTGTTCAAATGCCAAATGGAATTCGCAAGAAATTCAATGGCAAGCAGTGGCGCAGACTGTGTTCAAAGGAGGGCTGTAATAAAGAGTCGCAGCGGCGGGGGTGCTGCTCAAGGCATCTTTCCCAAAAAGGACGGTCAATAAAAGGTACAAATATACCTGGTCATAAAAAAGGAAAAATAAAAGGAAAAGGAGAAATTGAATGGGAATCTGGTGGAGATAGTGAGGGCAGTGTTGAAGGAGAGTGTTCGCATGATGGTGATAAAGCTGACATTGGCAATAAAGAAGTAGAGGCAGCGGCAATGCTAATGTCTCTTAGCAGTTCTCGCTGTGCAACACCATTTTCAAACCCAACAACGCCCTTGCCACTATCCCCAAACATTGGTCAGTCCCCATCACCATCTCCCTTTAGCTTTTATAGTCAAGGACACTCAAATGGTGGGTTACACAGATCAGCTACTCCAGTGCGCAGTTGGATGCAATGTGCTATGCCAAGGTCTGGAAGGTCTTCAAGTTCAGAGCTTTTATCGCCTTTTTGTCCTGTCACCTCATCTGCCTCAAATGCAGTAAGCCCAGATTCAGGTATCCATTGCCGAGATGATTCTGGCAGCCTGGCTAGTAACACACCATCTGTGGTCTCACCACTACCTTTACTCTCACCTCATACACCAACCAAGCGGACATTTTCACCTATCTCGCCACCAGCTGGAAGTAAAAGAGCATTTTCACCCACTCCTCCAACTCCACCAGCTATATCATCAAAACAGAGCTTTTCAACATTACCCTTTGCACCATCTGCCATAACCCCACCCAGGGCCAAACCAGGACGAGTTACTTTATATTCACCGGTTCCTCAGTCATTACCAGTTACATCCATTAGTACATTTCAACCAGTTTCTCAAAGCTCCTGCAGTAGAAAAGGCCATGGATCGCAAAACAAACAACAAAAGGGACCCGACACACAACAGACAATAACCAAGACCTCAGCAAGTGAAGTTTTAGATAAACCAATGCCTTTTTCTAAGCCGAAGCCTGAAATCCTCTTTTCATCAAATCCTGGTGTTGAAAAAAATGAGAATTCAGTGGTTGTGACAGAAGCCCTCCCTGTTCAGCAGACTGAAACAAAGCAATCAGTTTGCCTGCCGGAAATACAAGTTGCTGCATTTCATATTGCTGTTTACCCATGGCAAACTTTGTTACCTTCCTTAACATCAGCCCAAAATCCAGCAGAAGGCACTAACAAAACCACAGGTACACTTTCTCAAACCAGTGTGTTCACTTGTGAAAGTGTTACAGCTTCTCAGAACAAACCGACAGCAAGCCAGTTATCAAACCATTCATTGGTAACCTCCAAGGAGTTGAGTGATAGGGTTGTAGCTCATTTTCAAGGCAAAAGTTCATCCATGAACAGTAGGATACAAAGCAGCTCGCAGAGTGATGAGATCAAAGCAGATGAAGAGGTGGCTATTAATTTGGCAAGAGCTGTGCCCAGCAAGAGGATAAGAACTGCCAGTGAAGAGGATGGAAAGACAACTCCAAAGGTTAGTTGGAAATATGTAGTTTGATAAACAAAAGTTGAATATATAATTATAATAGTTTTCAGGAAAGCTGGTGTATCAAGCTTTAGCCCCCCTCACCAGTGGTAAATATTGTTGAAAGTAGCCAAGCTAGGTTAACATGTATTATAATAATATTTGATTCAGAAAAATATATTTTATACGAATATTGAGGCTGAAATTGGAAAATTTTTATGATTATTGTAAGAATATACCTGTACCCAAAAGATTTTGTTAAGAATGTATTTTTTGCATGTTGAAAATCTATCAAATACAATAAAATCACATGATTTTATAACTAAACCATTAAAAGCTATGGGAATTCTTTCTTCTTATTGAAGGACATGTTAAGCCAAAAACATTTTTAAAAGACCCAGCTCTAGTCTGTACATTCGATGCTGATAACAATTTAACAATCATTGTTTCATACGTTTTGATACTGTACCGTACAACAAAATGGCAAAACTAGTAAACAAGGCAATAAAAAAACAGAACTAGCCAAATGTTGAAATAATGACAATGATATTTCATAATCAAAAAGTAGTCACAAGAATATTTTCAGCCTAAAAATGGCAGAAAATAACAATACCGAGTCTGGGCCTGAAAAACAATACTCCTTTGAAAGTATTCTGATGTGTAGTGATGGCAAACCTCTTATGTATATCAGGTGAAAAAAGAATTGCGTCAATCAGAGTTCAGACTGGAATTAGTCCTCTAGATCTCGTAGTTTAAAATCTGACAAACTCCAGAATGATATACTCAGGGGTGCAGTGCAGATCCAGGAATCTTTGAAAGGGGGTCACTAATATGGCTATACTGCTATGACTATCAAATGACTTAGCTCTTTGATTTATTTCATGTTAAATTTCTTTTTTAATTGTTTGTAAGTCCAAAGAAGGAGTAACATGAAACCCCTTTTACCTCCAAAGTTCACCTTTGCTGCTGCATTATGACGCTTGAGAATATTGTCCATTTTTTTTATTTGTTTTTTTTTTAAACTGTTATGCAAGAATTATGCGTAATTACAGCTGCATTGAAAAAAAGAAAGATAGACAGATGTCCAGTCATTCAATTCTGTCTGATGCATATCAGACAAAGCCTGAGTAGTAAGTTAACATTTTGTGTGTGTATAAAATACAAAATTGACATCTTAAAGCCAGAAAAGTATTGCAGTTGTTCTATATGAAGCTACTGCAGCTGCAATAAAAACTAGTTTATTACACTATATTCCTGGTTCCCAAGGTATACTGTCTTACTGATCTGATGGTATTACAAAAAGAATTTTCTTATAACAAATGGAATAGTCTTCAGTTAAAGAACAATGAGTTCCAGGTTATATTTTTTGGACCAACAGGAAACTGGCCTCAGCACTCATAAACATATTTGTCTTCTATTGTGTTCTAAATAAAACCATCTGCACCACTGATATTAATTTTACAGTGTTGGAAGGAGAAATTTATGCTTGGTTTGTTTGTGGTAGTTACTATTTTAAAGCCATTGATGAGCAGTAAAAAGAATTAATATAGTCCTGGTGTGATCCTTCTCCTAAGTTTTGATAAAATTTGTGAATGCAAATTATCACAAGTATACTTGTATAAGGCCAGGCTGACGACACTCTTAAAAGCATGTTTATCTCAAATGACCTCTCTGCTGGGGGGTCAGCAGTGACCCAGCTACTTGAAGAACACATACTTTGTTGTAGTAGGCTGCAACCTGGTTGCGTTATTTATTTATTTATTTAATATTTATTTATTTATTTATTTATTTATTGACAAATTGTAAATGATAAAAGTTACAGCTCTGAAAAACGGAAGGACCAATTTGTGAAATTTATATTATATTCCTGTGTTGGCAGTTGAAGAGTTACAAGTTTTAAAAATAGAAGTCCAAGCAATAACTACTAACTATAACTTACCATGATTAAAGTTTTCAACTTGCTCTGAAATGTAATTGGCTTATTCTTTCAGCATTTTTTATAATACAGCTACCATTACTGACACGATTCTAGCTGACTTACAGTATATATAATTCTAATTATTTTTGGTTTGTAAAATTATTTTACTTGACTCAGTAATAACTGACTTTGGTCAGTTTCCCTTTTGTTAAATTAATACCCTAAAGGAAAATATATTGTTTACTTTAAGGTTTTTCATTGACTTTTAAACTTATGAAAAAAACTGTGAACTAAATTTAGACAATATGAAGGAGGATAAACAACTACTTGTGCTTTTGACCAAAACATAATTTTGTCCAAATTTAATAAATTATTCTGTTTACTAAAAGAGTTATTGTTTTTGTGCCTCTTTGGATGTATTAAATTATTGATTTAGACATTGTTAAATTTTAGACTACAAATGAATTTCTCTTCCAGTATGGCTTTGCCCCTAGAACTACATGTATTAAGAAAAATGGAACAATTTGTCTGTGGAAATAGCCTCAGCTACCTCTTGATTCATTCAGGAGGGAAATCTATGTGCTAGAGCACTAAACAGGGCTGCTGCTGGTGAACTGGGTACATAAACCTTGAAGGGAGAAAGTGTTCCAACACTGGAATAATAAGGGAAAAATACAAAAGATAGTTAACTGCAAAGAGTTTTTTTAAAAAACTTCTAAGACTATTAAAAGTTGAAAAGAATTTACTTTTTCAGATGAAGTTTGCAGATAAGGACCACATACGAAGACCCATGAATGCATTCATGATCTTCAGCAAGCGTCATAGGGCTCTGGTTCACCAACGACATCCACACCAAGACAACCGGACAGTCAGTAAAATATTAGGAGAATGGTGGTATGCACTGGGGCCAAAGGAAAAACAGAAGTACCATGAACTAGCAGCTCAGGTACAAACAGTTACTTTTTGGCTAAATAAAAATAATTAAGGGTGAGCTGGGTCTCAGTAACTTTCTTTAAGGATTGATCAGTACTGAGTTTTGGGGTTTACTTCATTGTAAGAACCTCAAGACTGATGTCATAGAGTTCCCTGAGAGGTGCAAAAATGATGTCACAGTGTGCGCAATGAAGCCTCATTCTATTGCCAAGGATTGTTGACACAATGCATACTTTCATGTACAGACTCATACTCTAATAATAATAATAACTTTAATAAATGCTCCCGAGGGTTTTTCAGGCTTATTTACAATGTTTAAATATATAGTTAATCTGAGAAAAAAATACAACTCTAATCT
>JAOBYF010055566.1:0-12437 GCA_025403605.1 Parazoanthus darwini
ATTTACAACTGAGGTGGGCTTTTAACATCAACACATCGAAAATAAACATACTCTTTACAACATAAAAACGTCTTCAGTAATTGCGTTATTAATTAATAATTGAGTAAAGCAATGAAAGGTTAATTGGCTAGCTAAAGAAAATTGAGGATGGATGTTTCAACTGAAGAACTCAGTTTGTGCTTGGACAATAAAAACCGAATAACGCGAGTCACACCTCACTCCTTTTACTTTCTTAAAACAAATACCAATATCATTTGAAGAAAAAACTTGTCCTCAGTTTAACAGATGTCAGTCCCAGTCTGGCCTGTCAGTCCTAATCCGTCCAAAAGCTTTTGCGATTTCATTAGAGGTAAAAACGTATATTTAAGGTAAATTGGACAGGGTTTTCGTTTAATAAACATTGAACCATTATTTTACGTTTATTAATAGCCTGCTAGCCGGCTCTCCTGTTGTTTTTTCCCGAAAATGTTTGTGTCGCGCGCCACATAAACTTTTTCGGAAAAAAAGCAACAGGAGAGTATTTTAAAATCGTAATGTTTTGAGGACATTAAAGTTTTACATATATGAAGTACTACATATTTCAGCACATTCTTTCAACGGGAAAAGCAAGATGGCGGACACGGTTCCTGACAGTGAAGTTTCCGAGTTTGTTTGTCACTCTGAGCAGTAACAAACTCGTTAAGTAAAACACACTTCAAACTCATTTTGGGCCAAATATTTGTTTGGAAAACCTCAATAATTGTAAAAACTTTGTTTTAATGAAATTTGGCTTAATCGAACGGACTCGAGTTGACCACGCTCCGCGGTACGCCACGTCGGCAACGCGAACAAAATCACAACCGCTTCACTTAAGGTCAAAATATCTCGATTTAACTGCGAAGGAAGCACTACTTCAAAGCAATATGACATTACACCTTTATTGTAATGAAATAATTTTTTACAAAACAACGAAAGTACCTTCATATAAACAGGTGAAAGATCTACACCATTTACTTTAACCGTGAGTTCACTTGGAATGAACTTGAACCGTTACGTCAAAACCATTCGAAGGCATGCTTGATAATGACTGTTGACATGGTGCATTTTGTTTTAGTTAATTTTAAAAAACAAAATTTTTATGGTTTATGGATTTCGAAAGTTTGAAGAACTATTTTTTGGTATCAATACCACGACTGGAAGTGGGGAGATTATTCCAAAGTTGTGTCAGCAGTGAAGACTACAAATCAACGCCGGTACAATTTGAACAGTTGTACATGTATATGAAGCCAGCCGAAAGGCAGTTTGTTCATAGATTGACGTTGATCAACACCCAAAAAACATTAAATAGAAAAAATTACCGTTTTATTGGCACAATTAAGAAGAAAACTAACTCGAAATCTGTATGATCTTGCTGCACAATAACATGATGACCACCTGCAACATAATGTAATGTCAGTTTTCGTTTTTTTTTCTAACTTGCTCCCAAAACTCTGACTAAAATCTCGTGAGGGCCTAACTAGCCGGTAACAAATTCAGTTTTTTCAAGTATCAAGAAGACCGGTTCTTGACAACCTGCAATTAAGCATAATTTCTGGACCTAAAATTTAGTTCTTGTCAACTTGCAATTAACCACACAAACATACAGGATTTCTGAACCTTAAATTTTAAGGTTGTTACAGGTATCTGACAACTTGCACAAATGTATGATTTCTGAACCTAAAATTTGGGTTTGTGAAACTCCCATTAGCAGGATTTCTGAACCTAAATTTAGGTCTTTGAAACTTGCACACAAGCAAGATTTCTGAGCCTAAAATTTAGGTTTTTTTTACATAATTGCACACAAACAAGATTTCTGAACCTAAAATTTAGGTTTTTGACACATTCATTACATACAAACAGGTTTTCTGAACCTTAAAGATTTAGGTTTTGAAAACTTGAACACAAGCAAGATTTCTAAACCTAAAATTTAGGTTTATGACAGCTTGAACAAAAGCAGGATTTCTGAACCTTAAAAATTTAGGTTTTTGACAACTTGAACACAAGCAAGATTTCTGAACCTAAAATTTAGGTTTTTGACAACTTCCACACTGAAGCAAGAATTCTGAACCTTAAAAATTTTAAGGTTTTTGAAACTTGCACACAAGCAAGATTTCTGAGCCTAAAATTTAGGTTTATGACAGCTTGAACAAAAGCAGGATTTCTGAACCTAAAATTTAGGTTTTTGACAGTTTGAACACCAGCAAGATTTCTGAACCTAAAATTTAGGTTTTTGACAACTTCCACACTGAAGCAAGAATTCTGAACCTTAAAGATTTTAAGGTTTTTGAAACTTGCACACAAGCAAGATTTCTGAGCAATAGATCACAGAAACTTAGGTTTATGACAGCTTGAACAAAAGCAGGATTTCTGAACCTAAAATTTAGGTTTTTGACAACTTCCACACTGAAGCAAGAATTCTGAACCTAAAATTTAGGTTTTTGTAACTTGTACACAAGCAAGATTTCTGAGCCTAAAATTCAGGTTCACAACAGCTTGAACAAAAGCAGGATTTCTGAACATTGACAACTAAGTCCACACTGAAGCAAGAATTCTGAACCTAAAATTTAGGTTTTTGAAACTTGCACACAAGCAGGATTTCTGAACCTTAAGAATAAGTTTTTTGAAACTTGCACACAAGCAGGATTTCTGAACCTAAAATTTAGGTTTTTGACACATTCATTGCACACAAGCCAGATTTCCAAACCTAAAATTTAGGTTTGTGAAACTTGCACACAAGCAGGATTTCTGAACCTAAAATTTAGGTTTTTGAAACTTGCACACAAGCAGGATTTCCAAACCTAAAATTTAGGTTTTTGACATATTCACTGCACACAAGCCAGATTTCCAAACCTAAAATTTAGGTTTTTGAAACTTGCACACAAGCAGGATTTCCAAACCTAAAATTTAGGTTTTTGACACATTCTCTGCACACAAGCAAGATTTTTAAACCTAAAATTTAGGTTTTTGACAAATTGAACACACTAGCAGGTCGATTTCTGAACCTAAAATTTAGGTTCAAATGACATTACTAATGCACTGTGACACGCATGAATTCTGAACCTAAAATTTAGGCAATCCTGACAACTTGCACGCAAGCATGATTTCTGAACCTAAAAATTGGGTTCTTGACGAATTGCACACAAGCCTGACTTGTGGACCGAAAACTTAGGTTCTTGACAACTTGCACACAATTGCAAGAACAATTTGTGGACCTAAAATTTAGATTCTAAAGACATTAGTTGCAACAAGCATAGGATTTAATTATGAACATATTAAAACTAAATTTTTGACCTTTTGCACAGCTGAGCACTAATAGCAGGATTTCTGAACCTAAAATTTAGTTTCTTTTCTAAATTTATATGCAAGATTTTTTCCTGTTTTGTGAACACAAACATTAGCACTGTTTCATAATAGGAATTTTTTTTTCCTGTTTTACATGAACACCAGCTTTAATTAAAAAGCTAATGAAACTACCATATTTACCAGTGTATAATGCACACTTTTTTTCTCAGAAATCAAGATGCGCATTAAACACGGAACCTTTTGTTTTCATACCCAGCAAACAACTCCCAGTTTTATGAAACATGGATAAGAACTCAAGACAAAAAGTTTGCCTAGCTTCATGCATCATTTCAGTCCACATCAATCTCTCATTTCAGTTGGATTACTGCAGGTTTATGATCGCGATCGAAAATCTGTTGCATTTTCTCGAGTGTTTGGATGACAAAAATGATTTACATGAATAATTTTCCGTTTGGGCTTTGTAATAATTCAATCCACTCATTTTATCTTCTGGGTTTTTTTTGCACAAATACTGCAAGATTTCAATGAAAAAAGATCGAGGAAGTATTCCATGCCATCTTGAATCTTGTCACGTGGCCAGCAAGTCGAGTTCATTCCAAGTCTCTTCGTCCATAAAATGTTACAGGCGTCATGAAAATGGCCACGTTCGATTGTGGTGCAGTAAACAGCCAAACAAAACGAAGAAAACATCACAAAAAAATGTTTCACCGAAGAGCAAAACATAATACAGTTTGCATCAACACTTGTAAATGAATATCATGCTGGTTGAACTAGATTTAAGAGTGCTGCTATATTTTTTCAGAAATATATTTGTAGTGAAGAACGATGTTGAAACTTTTTTTCTCGAAGCAGGCTTCAAATCGGGGTGCGCATTATACATGGATAAATACGGACAGCAGCTAGTCTGCGTATATTATAAATGTGCTGTGACTTGTGGAACAAAACTGCAGAGCCATAGTAACAGTCAAAATTGCTGACTTGTATGTTGTATCATGTTGCAGATTCACTGCGACACTAGGAACTCTTTTGATCATCAGTTTTTGCATTTTGCAACATGGTTGAAAAGTTTACGCTTTTAAATTGCGCAAAGAAGGTAGCAAAATTATCTTTTTGAAGCAAAAGCGGCAGCTAAAACAAAAGGGTGCTGAATAAAACAAAAGGGCACAACACCCTTCTGTTTTGGCCTGGCGAGAACCCTGATCCACAGTCATCAACTTTTCAATGAGCAATGCCAAGCACAGAATGAGTCATCCATGGGAGCCAATACAACCTATGAGCATTGATCTGTACCTAACTAAATTAATGAATTCTACAAAGCATGAAACTAAGTAGTTTCGATAAGTAGGAGATTGAAGTTAGAGTTCCCATCATGCTTTAAGATTTTGGGTATTGCATTTCTCTCAGGTGAACCAATTTTAAAATGGTGGACTGCTATAATAATACATGTACTGGTATACTGATTAATAAATAGTTATTAATTAAAATGTTGACTTCTTAATAATTACATGGGGATTGTACATGTATGTGTAATGACTGACAGTCTACCTACAAGATCTGAACTTTTTGTTGTATTGCCACAATCTTCTTTGTCAGTTGATGCTATGTCAGCTGCATTTTTGGAGTCTTGCTCAGATACATCCCTGATAAATCCATGTTCTACAAAGTGAAAAAGAAGATTTTAGTTAATATCATTATTTTATATTATAACAACAAACTTCAAAAGTTGAATTGTCAATTTATTACCAAAATTTTTAAATATAAACTATAATAATTATTATAACAACTATACAACAGAAAATTGGCCAGAAGATTGATCTTTACATCTGACTTATATCTGGAAACTGAGTTAAGGTAAATACTTTACAGTCTACTTGAACTACAGGGTAAATAAATAAACGATGCTTCTCCAAAGCTCAAACATGCCATTTTGTGTACCTATACAACACACAAAGCACACAGTCAACCGTAATGTTTTCAGTTTGGCAAAACGGTCATGACTTTATTTCGGTAGTGAGAAAAGTGGCAACACACCAAACTGGATTTGAGTGTGGCGAGATACAAGATGACGCGTACAAAATAAATTATAATAATTAACTACATATGACATCTCCCCTCTTAAAGATTGATGAGCTGGGAAAAATGACAAACTATAATCAAAGCTAATTCATCAGGCTAGAAATCTGGGAAGTCACTTACCGGTAATGGCATCGATGACTAAAATCACAAGAAAAATGACAAGTTTGTGTTATAAGTTTTAACAACAAGCACAAGTGAAGATAAAACATTTATAATCATTAAAGCAAAATGCTTGAAAGGATACGCAACCAAATGATTGCATAAATGTTCAAAGTTAAGCGTCCATTCTCATTGAATCAAATGTTTGTGAAAATGTTCAAGTGAAAGTTCGCACAAATGTTCAGAATGTGACCAAGTGTTCATGTTGTGATGAAATCAGACATCCACTGTGGTGGTTTCTTGGTGCACTGCGAGGACCTCCTGGCAGGTGGTGTTGGTGGTCTCAATGGGCTTGTACATGTAGGAGATGCTTGGTCATTGGTATTTTGGCTGTCGGGCAATGCTGTTGTGGTTATACATGGTTGAATTTCACTTTCCTGTTCAGCACTGTTCTCTCTGGTCTTCAAGAGGACTCGTCGACTTTTGTTATTACCTCTTGTCTCCCATGTCATCAAAGGTCTCTTTAAGTTTGTCTCTCAAGGCATGTGGGACTTTCCTTGGATGGTGTATCACTGGCTGAATCGTTGGGTCAACTTCAATGTGATATTCTCGCGCTAAACAACCGAGACCAGTGAAGATGTCCTTGTACTCTGATTCAATTGCTGTGCCAAAGGCTTTGTTGTCGCTAGATGAAACTGTGTGGATGAACTTTATCAGGTTGAGTGCTTTGCATGTACCAATGCTTAGTACTGGTTCGCTAGGTACTTCTGAGATAAGAAACTTGAGATCGTGAGATTGTCCCTTATAACTGCACTCGAGATGACATACTGCTTTGACTGGCACTGGTTCTCCGTTGTAAGCAGTTATCTTCACATTTGGCGGTCTCGGCTTAACCAGGAAGTTTTCTGCAATTCTCTTGTAAGTGCTAAAAGGAATGACATTTGCTTCTGCGCCGGTGTCAATCTTCAACTGCACATCCGTGTTATTTAAACAAAGGGTGACATATATTCTGCTTGTGATGACTGTGCCCTTTGATTTATTGTCCCCAGAAAAGAGTGTTCATCAGGGAAGACCTCAACTTCCTGTTGAAGTGAGTGAAGATGTCTTGACGATGGACATTTCTTGGCAAAATGGTTTAACTTGGAGCACTTGTTACATTTCTTGCCATAAGCAAAACACTGTCCTTTCTTGTGTTTATAACCACAATTTCCACATTCTTTCTCCTGTTTTTTAACTGAGTAGGCCCCAGACGAGCATTTTCTCTGCCTTCCCACGCCGTGAACAAATTTCTCTGCGTCAAATAGCTTCAATTTGTGCTTCGACAACTCGTCTGCCTGGCAAACATCAATGGGTTTTTTTTTTAATTTCAGGTCGGGCTCGCGAAGTAGACGCTCTCGTACGGTCTTGTAAGTTATCCCGCTCACAATCCTGCCATTCACATTGTGCAGCCAAACGCTTTAGCTCGGTCTTGTATTGGTCAAATGACTCTGACGATCCTTGGTCGCGAGTGAGGTATCTGTGTCGGTCAACGACGGGGTTTTTCTTCGGTTTGGAGAAATTGCTAAATTTGGTGAAGAGAATGTCGACTGTAACAACTTCTTGACCGTCTTCGTCAATTTCAAAGTTGAAGGTGTCTTTGATATCTTGTCCGTCTCTTCCAATTGTACACATAAAAATGGCGACTTTTTCGCTTTCGGTTTTGTTCTTGCAGGTAGCTGCAAGGAAGTATTCCATGCCTCTTTTCCACTTTCTCCAGTTTTCAGAGACGTTACCGGAGTCAAAGCACATTTCTCCAGGTCCTTTTAGTCTCTTCATTATCTCCGAGTCACTTCTGACACCATGTAATGTTTTTTAAAAGTTGGAAAAACGGCCATGACTTTATTTCAGTAGTGAAAAATAACGACACACAAACTTGGAAATTAATGGCGTGATACAAGATGACGCGTAGAAAATAAATTATAATAATTAACTACATATGACAGAACAACAAATTTTTTAAAACAAGGACAAGGTTCGAACGGGTCATGGAAAACCTGGAAAGTCATGGAATTTTACAATTCGTTTTCCAGGCCTGGGAAGTCATGGAATTTTGATTTGGGTCATGGAAAGTCATGGAAAAATGACAATTACAGAAGCGAAAACTCGTCAGATTTCTTTTACGAAAATCTAGATTCCAGTGGTATTAGACGTATAGGTAAATACAAAAAACTGTCGAAAATACTATGCTGGAAAAATTTCATATCGCAAACAGTTTTGATATCAGTATTGCAAAGAAACAGTTGGTCAAATTAGGTCGTGGAAAACTGCTAAAGATCATGGAAAAAAGTCGTGGAAAATATTGGAATTTCACAACGCGTGTGAGAATCTACAAGTTCTTTGAAACTGGTGATTTGAACAATTAAAAACGTCAAGCATCGCTGCATATATTGAAGATACTGACCGCTCCATGTTCCTCGTTCCAGGTTTTAGTAACGTCCACTGTGACAAGACTGACAAACAAATTTCAAGTTACATACTGTTTTGCAACGGTAAACACATCATATAAAACAGAAAAAAATATGAATGTTATTTGTATTCGAACACCTTCTCTATTCTAACGCACTCAGTCGACGTTTCTTCAGTTCGTGCTCTCTAATCTGACTGAACTTGATAAGTAACTCAATTGACGCACGTTAATATAAAGCATGAACCATTTTCAAACAAGATTAGTAAAACTGGGTGATTTTTAACAAACTTGTGAGAAAACACGTCTGCCACCCCTAATAAGTGCGCTACTGTTCCGGCACAAGATCGATTCTCTGTGGGCAGTTCAAAGGCGTTTAAAATGGCCAGAAACTACGCTCAGAATGCAAGAAATGGTATTTTACAGATCCATTATTTGAAAAATTTCCGGAAAACTCGCGCCTTTGGTTCCTTACTCCAGATTGCTCAGCCGCCCCCCAATTATCTTTGCCCTTGCTAGGACTTTGTCGATAACTAATTCACTTTATCCGATAAGATATGGAAGAAATTTTTAAAACGTAAAGTTCATCTGGCACGTTCAAAACGCAAGAAATAAGAATGTTTGTTTTTAACACGTTGCAACAGTTAATTCCATTAATTGTACTGATTAGATAGTTCACTGTGACAAGAATGACAAACAAATTTAAAATTTACATACTGTTTTGCAACGGTGAACATATCAAATAACAAAAACAGAAAAAAATTATGAAATGTAATTTGTATTCAAACACTTTCTCCATTCTAACGCAAAAACAAGATAACAAAGTGATTATTGTTTTCCGTTGTTGTAGTCAGCATTGAACGACTGCGGCTTGATTGAACCGTGCCTTTAGTTATAATCATGCGTGATTAGTGAAATGTGATTGGTGGAAAACAAATCTGAGAAACGACTGCGCATGTATTGAAGACAAAGGAAAACAATAATGTAATCAGTTTGCACACCACTTGCGAGGCTGAAACCGTTACGGTTAGGTCTGAGAAAGAAAACGTTGCGTTCTTAAAACCACAGTTTCAAGTATACCGAGAAGGACCAAAGCCACAGTTTCGTATATACTAGATTCGAAGAACAAAGATTCAAAGTGGTCGCCTAAATTTATGTGCACACAAAAAAGGTTAGTTTGAAATTTAAAGAGTTTGTTGACTTACTACAAAAATACTGACAAAGCGTCCGATAACAGTTCTGTCTTTACGAACACATTTTTGTAGTTGCAGCTAGAATATGTGCTTGTTTAGTTTGTGAATTGTCATTGCAAAAATATTTACAAATTTGAACAGTGTTATAGTTTCCATTAACGAATGAATCTTCAGTTGTTCTCTGAAATTAACCTTAATTGTTTGTCCTTTGGCCGCAGAAGTCGTAAAAGCCAAGGAAAGTAAAGACGTATCGGAGGAAACTGTCATTCCACCAACAAATGTTAAACCCACGAATTTTGATGACATGCCTTGGAACCCTTGCTGCAATATCTGAGAGAACTTTTTATACATTTACCGGTTCATGTTCCGAGCGTTCTTTAAAGAAACGGAAAGATGTATCTAAAAGCAAAACATTGCTTATTAAAATCTTCCAAGAGCATATGGAAGAGAAGAACTTTTAAAGAATGAACTCGCGATATACGTTTTATTTGCACCAACTGAAATCAAAATATGCGAACAATTTCTGGTTCTCGGAAAGGGAAAAAAGGAGATGAATGCGCCTACCCCAAAATGATATGCGTCTGCGCCGATCAAAATGGTATACTCCTGCGCAGACTAAAATGATATGCGCCTGCGCAGACCCAAAAGGTATGCGCCTGCGCACACTAATTTAATATGCGCTTGCGCACACCAAAATGGTATGCGCCTGCGCAGTTTAAAATGATATGCGCCTGCGCATACCAAAATGATATGCGCCTGCGCATACCAAAGTGATATGCGCCTGCGCATACCAAAGTGATATGCGCCTGCGCATACCGAAGTGATATGCGCCTGCGCATACCAAAGTGATATGCGCCTGCGCATACCAAAGTGATATGCGCCTGCGCATACCAAAATGATATGCGCGTGCGCATACCAAAGTGATATGCGCCAGCGCATACCAAAGGGATATGCGCCTGCGCATACCAAAGTGATATGCGCCTGCGCATACCAAAGTGATATGCGCCTGCGCTGACCGAAATGATATGCGCGTGCGCTTACCAAAATGATATGCGCCTGCGCACACCAAAATACTCTGCGCACGCACACCAAAAAATTAGATTCACGTGCACATTTTATTTTAGAATGCGCATGTTTATCTCATTTATATGCCCTTCAGTGAGACTCGGATAGACGAAAACCGGTTGAATTTTTTTATATTACCACTGTCTGCTCGTTTTGGGAAAAGGCTGCGTATCGTATAACTTGTGAAAAAGGTTTTCTCAATCGACAGCGGAAACATCCAAACATCCTCTACAAACATTTGATAAAGTCGAAACTCAACAGATTTACTTCGACCACAACGTCTCTGTTCTCTACGGATATCCTAGAACTCCTCCTTCAGTTTTTGACAAACTTACTGGTAACATTGAAACCGTATCTGCTGAAATGAAATGAGTACACGTTGGTTTTGATTTGAATATTGACCGGTTTGACTCTTCAATCAATAAGTATGCTAATTTACTTGATGACAAACTCTGTCAGTTATTGTTTGAAATTGCTTTACTAAGCTAGAATATCAACTGATCGAGTATACCATCATATTTTGGTCTAAATAATCACTGTTTCCGTGATCTGTATGTATGTAATTATGTAGGTATATTATCTGTAAAACATCCCTGTGTCGTCCTTGACATTAACGACAAATATCCAAATGAAACGTTGTGTTTGTGCTTGATATCCTTAGTAAATACTTACCAAACAATGGGAAACAAATGGAGAACAATTTCGTCTGTAAAAGGACGAAGTATATATTTCCGTCAATTGCAACCATCGACCAAGAGCCGGTTAAAGAAAGCTATTATTATTGTAATTTGTATGTCAGTGTAACTATTGTCCAAGAACAATAGTCACACCTGTAAATTGTAAAAGTTCCATTAAGTTCGCTGTTTTACGCTTCAGAGCCCTTGAGGAAAGAAAAAATAATTATTGATCGTTATCGGAATCAAAATGGCGGTAAGACATGTAGGTAGCAACGCGATAGGTGAATAAAAAGTTTAAAAGTACTTTTACTGATTTGTTGACACTTAAAATCATCTTTTTATAGAAGCTACCATTTTTACAACTAGGCTTTTGTGTGTACTGAGTTTTGCGCAAATAGCTTGTCAATGATCCTTGAATAAGAATAGAAAAATACGTACACACTACAATTACGAGTAAAAAATAACACACTTTAAACTGAACGCGTCAACATCAAAAAGCAATTTAAAAACAGGTCTATTTAATAGTTGTAGTTCCATAAACACACAAATGAAACTGATCGATGTAAACGTACATAAACTTATCGGTACAGAGGCTCTGCACTTGATCCCTGTGCGGTTCACTAACAGATAAGTGCCAAACGAGGGGCCGTATTGCAGCCTCCACTGTTCCTACTGCTTAATATAATAATAATAATAATAATAATAATAATAATAATATATTAAACAAATTTATAAAGCGCTGTTTTCTTGAGAATCAAACAACGTTTCACAATGTGTAGAAATGAATGAAGTAGAAAATTATTACATGCATGCAACTGATTTACAATAATTCAAGAAAAAAAAGTACAAACGTATACGCTTCTTTAAGTATTATCAAATTTACAACAGTTTACAAATGATTTACAAATCTACAAAAAATCAAGGGCCAGACAGTCATTATTTATCGCTTGGGAGGAGGGGACACTCTCTACTAGGGAAATGGCAAAATCTTTCAGCCCCTGTTTTTCATAGGTGACGGCACAGTGTGATCTATGCAACACTAACAAGCCAACCAGATGTTGGAAAGTGGAATTTGAGTTAACGTGTTCGTTGCATTTCTTTCAAGCAAGCTTTCTATTCTTAGCTGATGGTATCTCTTTTTTCATCGTCATACCCCGAAACTATAAAGTTTCGAAATGTAAGTTACTTCCTAGAGCCCATATTAGTGCGCTTGAACATTGCTGTTAGTTGTTATCTCAGTGCCTCGACCAAATTTGGGGTCTATCAAATACACTGGCACTGACTCAGTGACTGCAAAATGAAAACAATTTTAAACCTTCGTCATCATCATTTCCTTCTTCCAGACCAGGAAGGGCTCGGTATTCAAAATACACTCTCTTTGCTTTATAAAAATGTTTTTTGTAAGAAGGTTGAAGCTAAGATTTGCCCAAAAATTAAAAACAGCATTAGCCTGCGTAGCTCGGCGTTCCAGTTCCGTGCATTTGGCTACTTATTCTTTTTCTGTCTAAGTGTCTTAAATTAACAGCGTAACTGTTGTCAGCAGGAGCCGTTTCATTTCTTCGT
>JAOBYF010055677.1:0-12434 GCA_025403605.1 Parazoanthus darwini
TAGCGATGAGGCCAGTAGACGGAATATGTGCGTTCCAGGGCGATAACCACCAAACCGATAACGGATCCAAAGCCAGATAGAAGATCCACTGAGTCAAAAACTGTTCTAAACGTCATTGTAACGATATGCGGCCCTGCAAGATGATAAATGATGTACATTGGCAAAGTAACTGTGCCCACAATGAGGTCAGCAGCTGCCAGATTGATTATCAGATAACTGGCATGCATGGTCCGAAGCTGTCGATTGACTATGAAGATGGCGATGGAAAGCGAGTTACCTACACACACAGCTAAAGCTACGACACCATACGCCACACACCAACCAACTTTGTCAGAATATGAGGTCGAGGGCATTGTCTTCACTGTGCTAATTAAAAGCGGTTTCCTGGGGAAAAAGTAAGAAAGAAAAGAGCGAAATTGTCATACTTCATTATCATATAGAAAACGTGCCAGAAAAGGGCTGTGGGATCAACTACTGTGCATGCGTGAGTCGTAGCAAGAACGCTGGTATATTAGCTCCTCAAAGTCCCATTTTCCGTCACTAAAAGATTAAGTAGTTGACTTTTCACAGTTGACGAAGACAAGCAAGACGAGAAAGATTTGAGTGTTTAAAGTTCTCTCTTGTTTTTACAAATTGCATGTGAGGTTAGCTTGAGTCACGTTTTCCCAACATGTCGGCTCAATCACATCATGTCTTATCTAACTGAAGTTAGATAAGATTTTTTGTCTTTTTGCGTTATCGTAAGTACGCTAAATTTTGAAATGATCCCCCCTTTGAAAAAGGGCGGATCTATACAGAATTTTAAGAAAATGGAACGCTCAGCCTTCTGATCAGCTTAAACCATACACCCCTTCAGGGCGGTTCGTCATTTTAAATATACACCAAAAAGCACAGTTCTCGCACTCGAATCTCTTGTCTTTTGTTTTCATAATATCTTAAACAGATCTAGATTTGTTAGCGCCTTTGTTCCTCAAGCAGAAATTTTAATTTGAAAGACCTCCGTTCTCAAAATCTGCCCTTTTTCAAAATCTGGATCCCCTCCTGATAAGGAAGTATGGAACACAGTGTATAAACTTTCTGGAAGCACAAGTGTGACTGAATTCATTTTTTAACAATCTTTTTAAGAATTGTAACTTTTAACTGGTTTTCTTGTTTCCAATATAGGCGTTTTTTGTCTTTTCGGACGAAAAGTTTATCCTTATATTCAAACCAATGATACTAAAACTAACCAGATGATATTAAGGGTGTTAAAAATGGCGGAATAATAAACTAGAATAAAGTATTTAACGTTTTTGCACTGGAAATTGTCATTGAAGGTAAAAATATAAGTTTCCTTGAGCATTTTCATGCCAAAACTTGCATTCCAATGTGTTTTTCCTTCATTTTTGAAAATCTGTTCCATAATTTTTTTTTGCCTGAATATAGGCGCTACTACACCGTTTTTGAAACAGTTCAGCGTGATTCCGTGGTCCTTGCATGGTAACTCCCAGTTAAATTTGGAAATAAAATTATCTTTTGTCGTTTTTCTTGGTTACCAACATACTTTTTTATAATATTCAAACGCACAGATCTTTCGTTGATGTTGTTTACTCCATTCACCTTTTTACAAAGTTCGTAATAGAAATACTTTACAAAGCTTAAGTGTGGTGATAACGAACGCAGTGATAAGGGGAAAACAGCTGCAAAGATAACAATTAGAAACAGTTAAAGATTAATGTCGGTTTCTTCAGCAAAATAAAATCTCCTCAGTTCAAATATTCAATGCAGATTTGACTGACAACACGCAGAGGCTGACAGGAAAAATGTAGTATTTTAATTTGTTGGTGCCAATGTTTTGCTAAGTCATGTTGCGGGCAGGTCATATAAATGCAAATTAGTTGCGCTTTTGGGAAATTTAACAGTTTTTCACATATGCTTTGAACCTTGTGGGGCCGTGTTTTACCTACAACACGGAATAGGAAATGCTTTATGTATTTTATTTTACTTTGAGTGGGTCGTTATTGCACAGCTATTTACAAAAATTGAAAAGTCCAAAATCCAAACGACAATGACAACTGAAGGTAGTGTCCTCTACCGTACGCTTTTGTATGATTCCGAACAAATTCCAAAAGGAACAACGAGGCTCAGATTTGCCAAAATGTAACAGCTATTTCAGTCTTGAGTTCAAGCTCAGACCCATAAAAAGTCACTTTTTTAATAAAAAAAATATGTATGGGATAAAAATAATTAACAGGGCAAAACATTCTTTGGTACATAAAATTCGGAGATTGCTCATTGGGTAAGCAGCCTAATCCGGCATCAGATAGTGTGCAAATAGTTTGATATAGACAAACATCATTTTGTAGGAATCTATTATAATATTTTTGTCTTCAGATATAACTATGGCGTGGAATTCCAGAAAATGTGAGAGAACAAATTAAAACACTTACTCGTTTTGTTTCAAAATCCTTTTGGGCTGCAAAATAATGAAGTTTAAACTTAATGTAATGTGATATCATGATACGTGCTAATAAAAAAAAAACAAGCCTTTCATATACTAAACAAGTCTTTAAATAGCATTTCGCCAAGTTTTTGGAGTGTAACAACAAACCCCATTTGGTGTATCAAATGTCCTTTTAGATACAAACTATTATATGATTTGTTTGGCGTACACGTCTGTTTGTAGCAAACACTAGGAGACTAACTTTTAGGCAAATTGTCCAATTTTTAGTGTCGGTGGGTAAGCAAGTGTTTAGTATGATCAACAAGAGTTTTCGGTAGCTTTCGCATTAAGTTTGGGTAAAATGCTGAAACCTTTGTGCGTTTAGCCCTAATCGTTAGAGCAAAAACAGAGCTAGCTCAGCTGAAGACGTACTAACTAATGCTCAAAATGTCAGCTCTCCCATCAACCTTACGTCAAAGAAACATACCATACCAACTCTTGCTGATCAAGTCACACCATGCATTATCGTTAACCTTTATTTCTGCATCTAAAAGTCATAAGATTTCATTTTCGACCCACGGCAAAGTCATAGTTACTAACGGCAACGCACACTTTTTGAGATAAAATCTGATTGACTTACGTTGGCAAGAGCTAAAATAGATTTGAGGAAAATGCAGCTCGAAAATAATTTGAAATGGTTGAAATGTTTTTTAACTTATGCAAAATTTGAATACGACAAGAGCCACGAATCAACAAGCATCTTCAAACCTTAAAATGGTGAAAACATCATGGAAGTGTCACTGCAAGGGGTTTCTCTCTATGAAAGCTACGGATGCATGATCTAAGTTAGTTCCACTAGATAAACTGATCACACTTGAAGACGAGCCTCTCAACAGATGAGAGACTACGATTGTTCAATTTCTCCTAAGAGACGATACAAAAAGCTTATACGTTTAGAATAGAAATAGAATGAGACATAAATCGACGAACTTACTTCGTAAAAAGTGGACTCGTTCTTGTTTGTCTGCAAACTTGCTGTTCACGTGGGCCGCCACTTCCAAAAGGTTGTAGTGAATTACCCGTTCTGGTCTGCGTATTCCACTTTTTTAGTGAAAACGGTTGATAACCACACTGCAATTCATTGTTCACTTTAACAATAAGCCTAAAAATTAATTAACTTAGTTTTTGGCTTGGAACCTTAGATCGATTCTTCGATTCTACAAACGTGTACACACCGGTAGTTAATTGTTTTGTAGCTGATAGTTTTTGCTGCACAGAAGGAACAGAAGAAGTGCTAACAGCCAATTTAGAAGATTATTTTAGAAATTAGCAGCTTTCTCTAAACAACACCGGCAGAATCTTTCAAAAAAGTAATTAAAGAGCTAAACTCCATATACAAATTTTGATGTAATCTTTATCTAGAATTTTCTGTTCAAATAATGAAATATTGTTGCCCATAGTAACATAAGCACTCTCTCTGGCCTGATCAATTAACGCTCAAGATTTTGTCTAGTGAACAAGTCTGCATAAGCTATATCTGAGACTAATTTGGATTTCAGTTCCCTACATGTGTGAACGCAAAAACATTAAAAATTTAAGAAAACACTTCAAAACTGCATAATAAATGACAGACACAGCTGCACTAGTGAGAACTGGTTCCCTTTTGGCTTTCGAATACGAACTAGACGACAACTGACTGGAAGCTACACCATTCACTATTTTAATATTGCACACATTCAGAGTTGCTTCCGCTAATCAGAGACTTTGCGAAAATCCGTCGAAGTGGTGCAAATATGTCTCTAACTTCCTGTCTGTGTGTTCTAAAATCAATACACGAGAAAAATCATGTTAATGCATCTTGTAAAGTATATAAGTACGTTATTGGTATTAAAAATTTTCCAAGCTCCAAAATTTACAATATGTGTTACCAAAAACTTGATGAAATAGCTACAATGGTTATACTAGTGTTCTCAAAAACAAAAAAGAAAAACAAAAGTAACCAGTGGGTGTTTTAAAAAAAAAAATTGAGGTAAAAACAATTGAGTTTTCGTAAGGTATATTTTCTTTTTCTTCATGCATTGATGTATTTGAAAATGCAGTAAAGTGTTACTATATTTGTCTTAACTAGTTATTTTGAAATCAATTTCGTAACTACCTCCCGAATTCGAAACTAAGTTTTTGTCATTGCGAAACTCACGGTCGAATGAGTCTTCACCGTTAACAGTATTGGCCAAGATGACTTAAACATTACCTTCTTCTAATAATATGTTTGGATGTCAATATACTCCATACTATTTAAAGATTACAAATGGCAATTACTCGTTCGAAATAATACCAATTCTTATACACTGAAGAGGTTTTTCAGTTCTTAATAAGTTCGGAACTTTACATATTTAACACATCATTTCCTGATTTTTCTTACAGAACTAAAAAATAAGTGTCTGCTTTATATAAAATGCTTTGAAAAGGTAAACCCAAGTTTTACTCCTGTTACTCAGTAGTTCAGTATTTTATTACGACACATTATGACACATTACAAGCAAATGCTTGATTCTTTTTCCAAGAAAAACTTGTATTAATGTGTATATGCATTCTATGTAAAAAAGTGTCTTCAGATAGTGGCTCTGTAGTGATATACTTTAAACCTATATTTTCTATAATTTCGCTACTATTTACGCTACTCTTTACACTTCACGACTTTTTTTCGCAATTTTTTTCGTGACTCTTTTGGGACATTTTCGCGCTTTTCACACGACTCTTTTTCGCGACTTTTTTTATGCTTCTTTGCGACTTTTTCACCATATTTTTGCGCTATTTAGTTCTAATGATCGTAGACTCAAGTAAAACAAAACTTCAGGTGTGCTGGTGCGGCCTGAGCAAAAGGTTACGTAGTTTTTAAGGTTAATGCGGGTTGCGTTGGTTTACACTTGTAAAAAGATAAAAATGTCAGTTCACTTCGCTGTAACAGTGATGTGAACTTACAGTGCTGTAACAGCGCTGTCAGCTCGTATCGCTGATACAGTGTTGTCTGTGTCAGTTCACTCGATGCCCACGTTACTGTAACAGCACTTCCACCTGCATCACCTGCAGTGCAAAAGTCGTGAAATTAAAAAAAAGTAGCGAAAAAAGTAGCGAAATAATTTTAAAAAAGTAGGTTTGAAGCAAGTCGTTTCAAAACCACCGTATTTATCTGTCTTTTGGATTATTTACTCCATATTGAGTTCACCAGCGAACAATATTTTGATCCCAAATTATGAAATATATATAGTTGAACTGCATGTAATCGGATTGATGTTATAGAGAAATAGTTGTTTTGTTTAGTTTTCTTTTCGAAAACTTAATTATACTTTTTGTTTAGTTTTACGAACCCCGGTTGCTCGAAAACTGTGTAACGTTTGGTTAAATCGCTAACTCAACGTTAAAATAAAAAAATGATGGCTGACTTTCTTCTTGGTCAGTGTTGGTTGTGGGCCGAAAGTGAAAAGGTGTTAACCCGAGAAAGGACCCATTATAGTATATGCGAACGTGCAATTATTACTGAGGTGCAGGTTCAATATATACGGAGTCCATGAAAATTCCGCTAAAAGACTTTTGCACTACAACAAAAAGGTGTCAGTCTAATAGACTGAAAACGGTTGACCCAGGCTAGTTTTTAAAAACAATTCTGTCAATAGCGCAGTGGATCTGTCGTAGGTTGCGAGTGTTTCTCCAATGAACAAATTGGCGTATTTTTCCACAATAAAATTAGAATTTATGGCTTCTGAGAATCAAAGTTCGATCGTTTTTATAAAGAAACTAAAGTTATTATGAATTAGGTTAAAACAAAAGAGCATAAATCAATCACTGTTAAACAGTTAAATGCAATCAGGAGCAAAACCAGAAATAGACTTCAAAACAGCTCTTATGCATATTTATCTTATAATCATCTTTTACTTTGCTGGTTGTGGTTAAAATAGCAATAAGCGCCGAAACGTTTTGGCAAAGGTTCATTCGTATTACAACCGTTTTCAATTTCACGCGACCATTGGGGGTTTTTCATTAGGAGAAAATTGTATTTCGGCTGCCGTCCTTCTGATACATGCCATAATGGGTGGAAATATGGAAAATGTTGAGGAGGTTTTGTTTTGAAGATGGTTGCAACCTTCTCCACCTATTAACTCTTCCAATTGTTTTTTGCTTGCCTCGAGAACAGCCTGTAGTTCGGCTTGCCTTTATTGGAGATCTAGATATGTTGGTTGGTTGTTGTCAACCTCCGGGATGTCTGAATTTTGCATATGCATGCGTATCCCTAATTTCAGTGGAAAATTGACATCGCTTTATGTATTATTCTCAGTTTGTGAAGTTTGAACTTGACCGGTACTTGCTTGAAGCGAAACCCTGGCAGGTTTGACAAACGGGATCTCCGCATTGTTTGCCACTGGTTTCAAAGAAACAGGACCTGTCGCTGAGATAGAAATTTTTCTATCTCAGCGACGCTCGTCGCCACTGTCGTTCCCGTCGCTACTGTCGCTGAAGAGTGTGTTTTCATATATCGCTACCGTCGCTGAAACACGTTTTTCGACGACAGTGGCGACAGTAGCGACGGGAGCGATTATATGGAAACCGGGCTTTAGACGATTTGAAACAAATAAAGTTATTGCATTGTATTGTAATGTATGACTTTTCTAGCCGCAGTTGTGTGTGTTTTATTGAGCTGCAGTTTACCATACCCTGTATTTTTGTTCATGATCACGAATAATTTCTCGGCAGGCAGAGATCTCTTATGTCACCTTTGGAAATGGGGGATGCCTGCTTGTTAGATGCTAATAATCATAAAATATCATCTGATCTCGTCTACAAGCATATTACATGTTAGTCCACTTGTCTCAATCGATTAGCCTCTATAGTTTTTACAGGTGGCCAGCACTTAACAACCTGTAAGTTATCTTTCTGACCTGATCTCTATACTTCTCATATAAAGGTCACCTGTCTCGATTAGCCCCTATGGTTATTACACTAGGACAGCACTTAACAACCCGTAAATTATCTTTCTGGCCTGGTCTCTATGCTTCTTATACAAAGTCCACTTGTCTCAATCGATTAGCCTCTATACATTTTACAGGTGGCCAGCACTTTAAAACAACCTGTAAGCTATTTTTCTGACCTCCTCTATATGCTTCTTATATGTATATATATAACCACCTGTCACTATTAGTCCAGAGTTTTCCCTGAAAAGTACGAATGTTCGTACGAACCTCGGCAGAACAATTTGCAACAGGGCCATTTCATAATGAAAGCAGAGCTGTGGCGGAACTCGGGCTCGCTCGGTCTCCTCATGGCGGCTGTACGAAGCAACGAAACAGACTGGGTGCGAGGTTTATTTAATGTTTATTCATCTTACTATACACTCGTCGCCCGTGGATTGGCTTTTTGCCAAACCGAGTTATAGCTAGTTTGTTATACAAAAATATACGTATAAATATTGGCGAAGCTTGCAATTAGTTGACGGTAGTGAGCGATAATTCATGAGGGAACATATCAGTCTTTTAGAACAGCTTTGCTGCTGATAGAAACATAAGCGTGGAAATGTAGCTTACGTTAACTCAAATATTATTTTATTGTTATAGCCTTGAACTACAAACTAAATTAAGGCTATCTATTTGAAACATCTTAAGTACTGTCTGTACAGTTAATCAAAAGCGGTTGCTAGTTTCAGCGGTTTCTTTATATGCGCTCAAAAAGAGGTATGTAATTAACTTTTCGCTGTTTTTTCCCATGCAACTTCACTCCGTCGAAACTCACGTTCATTGTTTCTAGTAGACACAGACGTTAGTTTTCATATCAGATCAACTCAAGACTAAGGACCTATTTACATGGAGGTTGGGTAACCCGCGAAGGCTACTACAGAACAAAATGTGATTTCAGTGGCATCGATTTCGAGCCGAAATGACCTATATTTTACGCAGGACCCCGGGGTGGTGCACGTAAACGCAAGCGACTGATTTCTTGACCCCACCATAGCGGGTTGTAAAACAGGCCCTTAAATGAATCAATGAATAAATGTTGGGAAGAGCCTCTGAACACATACATAAAGGCACACACTTAAACAATCTAAACGTAAAAAATGGTTGAAAAGCACATTCAGAGGTTGAAATCATAAAAATACTCAGCCTCCTCGCATCAACTAGACGTCCTTATAAAAAGGGAGTGTATGTAAATTGCAGTGTCCTTCATCCGCGGGGCGGAGTCAGTACCAATTAGCGGATAGCGTCCGGGCAAATTTCTATCCGCTAACGGATATTTTCCGGAGATCATTATCCGCGGGGGTCACTATCCGCTGTTACTGACCGGGGTTGTGGCTGAACGAAAGATAGTTGAGTAGGAAATATTTTTGGCCAATTTGTATGTACGTGGTTTTTTTTAACAGTGGTTTGTACGTTGAAAAGTCGACAACCTAGGTTGACACGGAAAAATATTTTGGTTCTCTTCAGTTTCAACCGCGGCCATAAATGATGAAGAGATGGAATAAGAAAGAATGACGTATTCATGTCGATGCAGTATAGTTATAGCATTACAAGCACAGTGGTCATAATACAAAGAAAGCTTGCAGTATGTTAGTCACATCTTCCCGCTACTGACCTTCAAGAATTGAAAACACTCTCTGGTTACTATTAGTGAGAAGTGAATCGACAGGGCCCGGTTGTTCGAAAGAGGGTTACCTGATGTTTTCCTGGAAAAAAGATTTCACTCGTTCACTGCGCTCACAGTGAAATCCTATTCTCCACTCGAAGATAAACTTTAATAATATTCTCTATTTACGAATTATTATATAAACACGAATGTTTATCGTAATTATATGTTTTAATTTATACCCGAGGACCTGTATCAGTAGTGGTTTTATTTAAACGAAGCAGACTGTTAAAATATGTTATTATTTTTAATATTATTATCATTATTAATATCATTATCCTTATTGCAATTATCATTTTGGTTGTTAGTGTTGTTATTATTCGACATGAATCAGCAAATTGCGACGCATCGGACCCTGTTTAATTGAGAAGCTAGGCCTGTCTGCATGCATGATATATTGTTAATTGTTAAACAAAAATTGATAAAGTTTTGCCACACTTACGTGACCGTTCGGATACGAATTGTGTCGTGTAAACCAAGTCTACAACTTGCCTACAACTATTACGTCCAACTGGAAAAAAAGCTGTAGCGTTTTGAATTTGTTTAAAACCGTTCGACAATCTGGGGAAACGCATACCATCCATATTTGGTGTCCGCCATTTTTTGTTCTCTTCCCAGTCTCCCATGTGGCAAACCGAGAGAATTGTGTACGTTTTCATGGTGTAGTGAGCTAAAAGTTGCGAATGTGTAAATAACGTGGCCCAAGTCTTTTTTTGCATGTTATAGTTGTAGGCAAAGTTGTACCGTGTAAACCGACGTTTCGAGCGTCAAATCAAAATGGGAAATTGCTGGAAAAAGAATTAAAAAGTTCCTACACTGGCTTTAGGATAACTGTGGTCTCAAGCCAGCTGCGAAAACGTCAAAAAAACGTAAAAATATTAAAAGTTTCCTATGCTTTTTTTCTGTCTTGTTCCCCCTGTTTTAATGCTATGTCCTCCTAAAACTGGTTGGTTGGTCGCGTAACGAATTGGACAGAACAAAATTGATCAGTTCAAGTATGGCAGCAAGGAGAGTGAACACTCTGAAAAGAGAGGTTGACAAAACAAGACACAGCAAAGGTTTGCGAAACGTATATATTAAATAAAATTTTCGCTGGCTGTAAACCACTATCATCATAAAGGCCGTGGTATACCTACTTTGGATTAAGTTATTGCGCATCACGAAATGGAAACATGATCACGAATTTATTTGAAATTAAATAAATGTGAATTTGAAAGTTATTCGAAACGATTCTTCATTTCTGAGACTGTGCGAGGGAAAGTAACGATAAAGTTAAGGAAACAAATAGGGACTCCTTTGGTTTTCAATTCTTAAACACATACGTAAACTATAACGGATGATTGTTGCATTTGCAAGCTGATCTGGAAACTGTTGTTTCTCGGGCTCTTAAATCTCATGCGGAAAACTAACAAAACGAAAACGTTTTTTAATCCAGCTCTTTAATTAGAACGAACAAAACGAAAATTGGCGAATATTTTGTTTGGTGCTAAGAAAAAGATCAGCCAAGGCTCAGTCTTGAAAAACAGAAGCTCAGTTTATGAAATAAATATCGTTAGCCCATCCTCCCCCTGTCCCGTCTTGGCAGTTTGTAGCCACACCCAATCTGTTGTAACTATCCTCAGCATTTGCACCGGAGAAGCACTGAACCCTATACTGGCAACCAAAGACCTTGTAACCTTTGCCCTTTGCGGCTTGGTAGCACTTGGTAATTAACTCATCTTGAGGGAAATTACCAAGGTAATGGGGAAGAGTTCTTGAACCATCATCCCTGTAACAGCCTTTGTGTGAGTATCCGAGGACTGTAAGACAAAACAAATTGAAATCTGAATAATGGTCATTTTAGGAACTTATAATCTATTGATTTTTACTTGAGAACATTTTTCTGATAGCACACTTTGTACAGTACAATACAATACAATACAACATAACACAATACAATACATTACAATACAATAGAGTATACGTACAATACAATACATTAGGAGCCTACTTACTAAAAAACAGTAAATAAGATACGAGAAAACAATGACAAAGTACTTTTAATAAATGGACGCTAAAAGATAACTAAATAATATTCCACAGTATATTATTTATATAATCGCTAAGGAAGGCGAAAGCTGAAACGGTTAGTGTCGAATGAAAAAAGAAGAGCGACTTGCTTGACCGCCATTCCTATTTTATGCAAAGGTTGTATACCTTATTAAATGCATATAAAATATAAATAGCGGAGTGACAAACTAAAGAAACAATATCAGCAACAAAATATGAAATAACCAATGAGTGCGGGTATTTTACCTGAAACCATTTACGAGTAAGCAGATACCTTTTCTACTCTTTGCTCCGTATTGAACTATTTTGGTCACAGGCTAGGCGACCCAAGCTTTGATACCAGATATATTCTTCGAAATTATCAGACTTCGTCTTGGGATTTAGTGGAGAGACGAAATTATAAGACTTTTGTATGGGAATTTAGCCGAATTTCAAAATTCAAGAACGTTGCAAATAAAGTGCACCTACCATGAGTTCCCATTGTATTTGTGTGATGTATGCATCTTGAGCGCGATCTGAGGCAATGGGAACTCATGTTAGGTACACTTTATTTGCAATGTTCTCGATTTTTGAAATTCAGATAAATTCCCACACAAAAGTCTTACAATTTCGACTCTCCACTAAATCCCAATACAAAGTCTTACAATTTCGAAGAATATATCTGGTATCAAAGCTTGGGCCGCCTGTGTTTTGGTCTACTCTTAATCTACTCGTGCATTTTATCCCAAATCGTACTAAAAGGTATTTATCTACCAATGCTAACTAATCTAACGATGCAGAACTCCACTTACTGCAGGTGGTTACTCCATCACCGATGTAAGTAGCTCCACATTGACATCTGAAAGAGCCGGCCGTGTTTGTACAGGTTGCCTTTGCGTGACAATTGTCACTATTCACTGCGCATTCATCCACATCTGTAGGATTATATAACTCATTATGGATTACAGTCTGTTGCTTTAATAGGCTTGGTTTTCACTAACAAAGCAAGAACAAGCGCAAATACAAGTTCACGAGCACGCTCCTTCGTCCCGTGAGATTGAACTATGGAAACCACTGCTTCCGCCATTTTGTCTGCTTGTGCTGGTAAGACTCCAAAGGAAACTAGAACGAGTGCTTGGATTGGGTGGTTAATCATAAACAATCCGCTTGCTTCATAGTCCGTTTTTACGAGAAAAATGTTGAAGCAAGTGCAAGCACAAGAAAAAGGAACGTTTTGATCCTTGCTTTATCTTGCACTGCGCTTGTTTGTGAACTTGTTCTTGCTTCGCTAGTGTGGAAGCCAGTCTCTAGAAAA
>JAOBYF010055788.1:0-12432 GCA_025403605.1 Parazoanthus darwini
ATATTAAACAGTTCGGGTTGCGAATTTGATACCATACTTGAGAGGAGGGTTCTTGAGTTTTGTACGACCTGTCAGAGGAATTCCCCTGGCCCACCCCCTTCTAAAAATGAATGCTCCCTTACAAGCAAATAAGTAGAAGGCACGGAGGTGTTTCGAACAAAGAAAATGGATATAGCATGAGTGTATAAGAAACAGATGCATACCAAAGTCACTGGGTTTTCAGGTTCTTTGTGCGACGGCGACTTTGCCATCAACCTCTCCATGGATCCCTCAGTCGACGCCTGGTCTGCGTGATGGGAAGGTGCTCGCGAGCCGGACGTCGCCATAGAACCAAACAGCACCGTCATCAGCACACTAGGAAAAATCAACATCAGTCACGTTCACTATCACCCATGAGATGCCAAAGTCCAGTTTCGTATTCATAGTTACCGCTGATTGCAATGACCTTAGGCTCATTTCTAAAGCGTTAGCCTCGACGTGGTGTTGAATGTACATAGATCCTCCAACAATAGGCCAATTTCATTGTTTACATTTTGCCTCATTCGCATAAGACAGCATAAAACCAAATTTGAGATAAAACCAAAATGATTCCCTAACTTGACAAAACATAGAACAATTAGCACAATCTGAAAATTTGAGTTTTATATAAGGAATAATTTAGGAGAAATAAATGGTTGGAAATGTCGAAAATTAGAGAGTTCTGTATGGCTGGAGGCACTTGCCTCCATCCATACATTCTCTGTAGTTTTCGACGTTTTTAGGTTGTGTAGAAAATTAGGATCTTTTAAGACTGCAACTGCTCTATTACGAAAACAGTTTGTGTTGATAAAGGGTTTTAAAGAGAGAGTGGCAGCTATAGTATCGACCCGAGTCCTCCTTTCGTCTCACCTCATCACATCTATGGCTCGCATGTCGCCAATCCGGACCAAATACCCGCCAAAGCGCAGCGCACCGGCGTAGATAAGAAACACGACGGCTTGGCCGACAGCAAAAGCCAAACCGCTTGCAACTATCTTCTTCAGTGTTTTCCTTCGGAAATATAATGTTACGATCAGTACAAACAAAACGTTTCAGTTCATGAGTTTATATATCGGGAGATAATCCCAAAAATGCTTCTTGTGCATAAGAAGAGAACAAAAAAGAAGAAAGAAAAACATGTAAAATTTACCACATGCGCTGTGTAAGACATTCTGAATCTATCTTTAAAACTATTTTTACGAACTATACTTATAAAAATGGTAGTCCCTGTTCTTGAAAATCTGTGTATATATATTAATCTGTGCATATTAATCTGTGGATATGTTTGGAGTAGCTGTAAGACACAGCTGGTTTGCTGTTAATATCGCTGAAGCTCTCAACCTCTGTAGCCGCTATCTTGAAAGTAAACTCCATAGTTTAGCTTAGATTTATACATACAGATGCAAGTTTTTAAAAACAAGGACTACCATTTTTATTCAAGAAATGGTCCATACTTTAGTTGTCCGTCTATCGAGTTATGGATGCACGTGGGAATTTAGGAGAGCACGAGAGAAACGTTAGAGTGGCACGAGGCGAAGCCGAGTGCTTCTCTAGCTTCTCGGGTGCTCTCCCAACTTTCCAAGTGCATCCATAACTCAATAGACGCACAATAAAGTATGGACTATTTCTTTCAGAACATTGCCTCTGCCACTTCAAGAAGTATTTATTAGAAAAAAATACACGTAAGCTGCTAACGTACAAATTCTCCTATTCCGTTCTAAGCGTTTTTATTGGTTGGACGCAAGCATGTGATTTAATAATTGCACGGGCGTGCGTCTATCGAGTTACAGATGCACGCTCGCGCCATACTAAGAGTGCGCGAAAAATTGCCAGCTAAAAAAAAGGTTTGAAAACGGGTTAGTCAGATTATCTTACACAACACATGTAGTATTGTCAAACTCTTTTATTGCTTCAACGAAAGCGATGTCTGAAGAGAGAATAAAGGGCGTAGTTACAGTTACTTAGACACCTTTGATAGAACAAGAAAGGTTTGTAACCGGGTACGTACTTGTAGCGAGCCATGGCTGCATCTCTGTACTGGTTTGCGTAGCTGTTTTCCATACCAAGAGACGATATTGTCCCAATCTTTTTAAAAGCTGTTCCTAAAGCCTTCGCAGGAGAACATAAAATATATGTAAGTTAGTCTGAACATCAGTGTACGCCAGGTGTCTGCAGAGTGTACGCATGTGCGAGTAGTCGGGAGTGTACATATGTTTATGTTTGCATCAATTGATTAAGTTAAAACACAAGGCGAATAAGCACGACTTTACAGCTCTTTCAAAGCTCATTCTGTTTGGCGGGAAAGCAAGAAGACAAGATCTGAGGCTCTTATAAAACAACGGAGTCTACGAATAAGCACGACTTTACAGCTTTTTCAAAGCTCATTATATTTGGTGAGAGAACAAGAAGACAAGATTCGAGGTTTTTATGAAACTATGGAGTCTTCGATAGGGGATATCATCATAACGTGAACGACGGATTGATCAAGGGTTTTTTTTCGCCTCTTCGCCCTAACTAACAATATCTTTAAGGGACTGGTCGTAAAGTACAGGAGGGGGTGGGCCGGAAAAAATGGGGGGTGGGCCGTAATTTTCGAACATGATAAAAGAAGTGGGTCAAGAAAAAACATGGTGCATATTAGGGATGGGTTATGAATAATTATGCTTCATTTTTTTCCAGTGAGCTAACATAGTTTTATTTCACAAAATCATGTATATGTAACAAGGAACACTAACTAGTGATCCAATATCCTTTTTGGTAGGACCAGCTGTGGACTACATTGAATTAGCTCCCTCAGTTTAATGAATTCCAGGTCTGCTATTTCAAGTTTTAATAACAACAACGAAAATTGGTGGAAATGGGAGGGGGTGGGTCACCATTTTTCTGTGTAAGATACAAAGGGTGGGCTATATTTTTTGTGATAGCCAAACGAGGGTGGGCCACCCAAAAATGAAGTCACAGAATCGTTATTTTTTCAGCCCACCCCTTCCTGTACTTTACGACCAGTTCCTAACAATACCTTAGTCTGTATAACATTAATATATTTTCTAACGGGCAGACTGAACTTTCTTCAGAAAAGTTAGTTGATTAAGCATATCCTTATTTTCAAAATTTAAAATTAATTGTAGTTTAGAAGTTTACCAATTTCTCCTCACTTAACAAAGGGTGTAAAGCACTGATAATGTTTATGTAAAAACTGCCGAAAGTTAAAATTTCTCATTCAGTCGTTCTGGAAACAGTTGACTCAGTTCAAGCTTAGGGTTTGGTTTTGTTCGTCTCAATTTTCGGGCGCCTTCCGAGATGTTTATATTCGTGTAATAAATCAACTGAATACCGGATCGCTTGTTTCTAATTTGTTTAGAAGTAAAAAGCAGTTGTAAATTGCTAAGAAAAATTTGCTTTTTATCAATTGTAATTAAAACATGGGCTTACGCCACGTATTATTTTGTCACGACTGGGCTCAATTTTAATGTCTAATTTCAAGCATTTCATACACATCGAGGATACCGTAGTTCACACCAAGTTTCTTAGTACACTTACCTGAGTCGCTTCATCCGGTTCATCAGCTTCCGTTTTCCCTTGTTGTAACGCTGTTGCCATGGCAATAATTGGCATGCCGGCCAACACAACCAACGTCATCTTCCAACCGTTATAAAAAGCCAATGATAACGTCATTACTGACGTGAAAGTTGCCTGCACCTTGGGACCGAGATACGCTGCAATCGACTGGAGAAACAGAACCAGCCGCCACCGTGAGAGAAGTTTGGTCAGGATAACATTGGCGACTATGAGTACAGCACGAGAAGACAACCATCTTTAAACTAGATGAAGGTCGTTTGGTCACAAGACCATTAGGGACTACAACTACAACACAATCAGCTCTAAACCACGTGAGAGACGGTTGGTTAGGAGACCATTAGGGACTACGACTACAACACAGGCACACAATCAGCTCTAAACCTAGTGAAGGAGACCATTGGAGACTATGGGTACAACACAGGCACACAATCAGCTCTAAACCGGCCTAGTGAGAGACGGTTGGTCACAACATCATTGTGGACTATGGACACAACACAGGCACACACTCTGCTCTAAACCACGTGAGGGACGGTTGGTCAAGAGACAATTAGGGACTATGGGAACAAGACTGAGTTTAGACACTTTTTAAACTCCTTTTCGGTTAGCGCTGTAGCTTGAACCTCAGGCTTCAGTACATATCATTTAAGCGTTTGAAGATTCTGTCTACAGATACGAATTGTCATGTCGCTTCTTACATTTTTCATCATGGCTTCCACATCTTTCTGCATCTGAGCCTCGAGGGCCTCTGCTTGTTTCTGCATGTCTCCTAACGGCTACAAATACAACACTCGATTAGTTTATTGTTTATATGTTCACCAAACATTGTGGTGAGTTAAATGTCTTTTTCTCTACAAACTTAAACAGTAGGAATATATAGGATTGAGCGTTACTGCTGTTCAGCACTATGGTAAACTATTTATAATCTCTGTGAAAACCTTTCAAACGGTCTACTTACCGCAATGGCTCCAGGAATTGCCCCAGACATCTCTAGACCAGCAGGCAGTCCGGCTGCACCTGGCGGAACGCCATCAGGAAGTACACCTGGTGCACCTTGTAGACCTGGTACACCTGGCAGACTGTCACTAGGAAGTACACCTGGTGGACCTGGTAGACTAGGTACACCAGGTAGACTGTCACTAGGAAGTACACCTGGTGCACCTGGTAGACTAGGTACACCTGGTAGACTGACACTAGGAAGTACACCTGGTGGACCTAGTAGACTAGGTACACCAGGTAGACTGTCACTAGGAAGTACACCCGGTGCACCTGGTAGACTAGGTACACCTGGTAGACTGTCACTAGGAAGTACACCTGGTGGACCTGGTAGACTAGGTACACCTGGTAGACTTTCACTAGGAAGTACACCTGGTGTACCTGGTAGACTAGGTACACCTGGTAGACTGTCACTAGGAAGTACACCCGGTGGACCTGGTAGACTAGGTACACCTGGTAGACTGTCACTAGGAAGTACACCTGGTGTACCTGGTAGACTGTCGCCAGGAAGAACACCTGGCACACCCGGTAGACTGTCACAAGGAAGTACGCCCGGTACACTTGGGATGTCACCAAGAGGTCGTAGTCCTTGATTGGAAGGTATTTCACCCGCTATTATTAAAGCAAAGAAATCAAACAGTTAAAAGAGGGCTGCGAATTGCTTCAAGAACCTTAAGCCAAAAACACAAGCAGACAGAACAAAAGAATGGAATTGATAAAGTAAAGATCTTACTCTCAATCACATCAGAGCGCGAAGCAATGATCCCAGAGTGTTAAAACAAGTTAACACACCACACAGTTATAGTAAGACTGATGGTCAATTAAACAATCTTAAACTCAATAATTCAGGTAGTCTAGAAAGTCTAAAAAACTGTCCGGGTTGGATCAAACAAACAGTCAGGGTAAATTGTGCAGATGGAATAAAGAATTTGATCAAAGAATCTTAAGCGAAAAGCGCCAAACAGTTTTAAATCCACTGGACCGCAGGACTTGCGGGCGAATCAAAGAACTTTTAAAAGCCTAATACTTTGAAAGGTTAAAACAACGATCACCTTAATACTACGACCGCTTTCTCTTTGTACGAACCATGATAGTTTTTCTGCTGATCAAAAGACTACTTCTTCCAAAGTAGAAGGCCTTGTATCTCAAACCCGCCCTTCTTCATATTCCTCTGACATTTTATGTCTTTATCTTGGACAAGGTGTGACGTGTCGCCTTTAACACGACTGTCCAGAAATGCGAGAGAGGACCGTTTAACCGCTCTACCGATATAATACGTGTGATATGTTTCTTTGAACTTTATTAAAAATTATTTTAACCTGGCAGTAAAAGAACACTGAATTGCGTAAATTTTACATGACTATAAAGCCTACAAAGCAATATCTGCTTAACTGCTCTCAAGAATGTATGATCGGACCTGATTTGAAACATGGTACATGATATGGTATGATATAATATAATATACGAAACATGATTTACAATATGATATGAAAATATTAATATTACTGCTAACTAACATGTGTCAAAGGTTTTATAGTTTTAGTTTACTCGTTTGCAGTCTCTCACGTGGGACACCCGATGAAAACTAGAAGAGATGAGATCCCTCTTATACCTATGGCCCCCTTTTTACTTTTAACCCCTTTTTATCCAACTATGTACCTTGTCCAATGTCAAGCTCCGAAGGTAGACTAGGCCTCGAGTCACCTGTGAGTGACATCTCTGTAGGAAGACCAATGTTACTTGGAACCCCCACACCAAGACTAGCTGCTAAAGGTAAACTCGCCAAGCTGGATGTTTGAGGAACCGAGCTCTGAAATATGTTGAGCAAACAATTGTGGTTAAGAAAGCTGCAGTCTCAACGCTATCGTGAATGTGACTGAGTGCTATTGTTAAATGTCACATACCTTGTCAAGAACTGAGGCAAAGGACGCCGCCTGTAAGCGCATACGCAGCCTCTCGTTCACCAGCGTCAATAGGAATTTCTGTGTACATCAAAACGAGAAGATTAGGAGTCATACGAAAGTAAAACTAGAGACGGTGATCATATCAACGAAAACACAATTAAAACAAACCATGTGAAGGAAGAAAGCAAATAGATTTAAAGTAAACAGAATAACTTAATAATGTGTGCTGAGTTTATAGATACGCGACCGACAGAAACAAAAAAGCTAGTCTGGAGTTTGGTTTAAGGCTCCGTCAATTTTACCGTCACAGTTTGTCTACATATTCTAAACTCTCTATAGAAGTCTCAATACTGGAATATTGGAACTTAAATGAAGTGATACTGTTGTTAGGCAACATTTTCGATAATTGTCTTGGACTATGTCTGCAGAAGGAAAAGTGGTAGTTCGTTTTCAAAATAAGTAATGATCCGATTCGTTGCATTGTGGGACTGAAGAAGAGCAAAACAAATTGTAAACAAACTATATTTGGCACATTGCAAATCACCACGATAGGATTTTTTCGATTAAACTTATAACTAAATTGTTTTTGTGGTTATTTCAGCGAGGTGAAAATGAAACAAAACTAATTCGGACTTTCTCATTTGAAAATATGAGTGATATTTTTGGCATTATGCATCCTTTGTCGTCATAGGGATACAGAGCAATTAGTCATTATGGATTAAAGGTCCGGAACGAATGTCCAGATTTCTTTGGTTTCACCATTGAAAATAGAGTCAAGACGGCTACACTCAATAATTTATTTAAGTTTTAAAGGTAAGACAGCGCATGTAAAGACAAATTTAGTCAATCACGTTTCAGGGACTTGCAGACATGTACGTTGTTGTGGTAGGAAGACCTCCGTACAAATCCAGTGCAAGGAAGATGCAGATCAGTTTAAAAGTGAGATTTGATTGAGATATTATATGAATATGTTCAAAGAAAGTCAACTCACCTCTATTGTTCCGCCAAAGGCTGCAAATACACCAAGAACAACAAACATACTGGCCCAGAAAGGACCTTCTTCCATTAGTTTTGTCGGGTCCTCAAACAACTGCAAAAAACGTCACAAACCAGATGTAACATAGACGTTTGTTCATTCATGCAAATTGCTAAGTAGTCATTACCGAATTACATCTTTTAACCGACTTTTCTAACAAGCAAATCACATTTTTATACGTTAAAGGTAAGGCATATACTCGACCAACAACGTAGAGTACCTGAACAGTTGCTAAAATGTTACAAGGTTATCAAAGTTCGCCAAATTTGTACTTAAAACAAATCACTATCATCGAAACTGTAATACATTCGATGAGAATTCAAATAAAAGTCATTTTCTCTTGCTAAAGAAAACTGATCCCAGAGAATGTCATGTTACCTTTTGGATTTGTGAAAAGAGCATAGAGATCCCAGGAGCCATCATTCCAGTGATGGCGGAACCAAGCGCCCCTCCCAGCAGCAAAGGAGCGTCCTTCAGCTGCATTTGGATCAGCTCCCACTTGGCTGCACCTTCTCGCGACTGAAAGTGAAACGTCATGACATGAACTTAGTATCTGCTTGCATTTGTATACTTGAACACTAAACACTCGGTGTTAAGGGTGCACTCAGTAAAATACCACTGGCTGGAGGAAGTTTTAAGTTCATTTTATACAAAAAAGAGTTAGTTTTGTTAACGAGGGCAGTATTTTCCGTATGTCGAAAGTAATGTTCGGAGCTTTAAGCATGTATTGCTACTGTCCACTAGAATGCGTTTTTAAGCTGGGAAGCTCTCAAGTTTACTTCCCATAACATACTTCTCATGAAAAGCGATGGCTTTATCTACCACATCAAACCTTTTTCTTTGCAACAAACAATTTTAAGTGCAATCTTAAAATTTCTTGCTTAAAAGTATAGACTACCCCGTTATGCAATACCATTATTAGTAATTTTAAAACGTATGTAATCGAAGACAAGCAACTTGTTTTGTCTTGTTGCGACTAGGGTCAGCGGTAGTGGTGAGGGCCACAGGCCTCCCACAGACCTGAAATGGACAAGGGTGCGTACTTCACTGAACACTCACTACGCGTCAGGAACGATGAATTTACAATTCGATATCGTCTTCTTTGGGAAGAAAGAGAAAGTTAAAAAAATTGGAACGAGGTTGCTATGAGGCGATATTGTCATTTGTTAACCGACATCGGAAAATCCAAAATTTTTTTTAAAGTTTCAAAAAGTTTATCAAAATTTATGCACAGGCAAAGTTGTTCGTCTATATTTGCTGCCGATACCTTGTCTTCAAAGTGTTTCTTGGCCTCAAGTTTCGCATCTTTTACTGCTTGTTTAGCTCGAGCAAACAATTGCGCCAGTTTGTTTTTTGATCCATCTTTCTCTTCGAAAACAGTTTCTTTCTTCTTTTCATAGTCTTCCTCCACTAAAGCTGCACCGAACGAAACATCGTTCACTCCTGTGGAGATAAAGGTCACCACATTATTTAAAGTTTTAACCAATCTACCACGAACTTAAAAGTTTTAATGAGATTAATCGTATATATTTTCCATTTCAACTGGCAGTAAGACATGTGCTTGACATTTGCAGCAGTTTTGTATCGAACTACTTTTAAGCAATAAAACGCCTTCTTGTTTCACACTCACACGGCAACCGGATTTAACATTGATTTAGAAGAAAAATGTCTTCAAATGTTTTAAGCACGGTCGAAGCACATTTTATTTTAGGATTTTAGGAACTAAAGCTCACGAAAAAGGAAAGCGGGATCAATTTTTGACTTTAATTACAAGCTTCCCTCATTGACCAGCCATACGTAAATGTAGTATGTTTGGGGGCTCTCGGATATCAATACTATCGACCGCTTAAGAATTTTACACCCGAATTAACCATTAACTACATTCACAGCAAAAACACCATGTCCATACCCGTAAAACCCAAAATAGAGCTTCAAGAGTCTTACAAACCAGCATTAAGATTTTGCCTTTTCTTCATTGCTTGAAACTCGTAGTGCTGCAGAAAAGAAAAGTACATCAGAGAAGTCTCACATCTTTAGACTTTAAATATATCTAATCGCTCATACGTTATTAATTCAATGCAAATTGGCATTGAATACATCGCTGTTTAAGTCAAAGGTTTTGCTTGATATATATACCTTTTTAAACTCGACAAAAATCAGAAAGAATTTAGTAGAAAACGTCAGATAATATTTGCACAAGCGCTGAAGAGTAATATTAGAAAGGAATGCAGCCCGTGGCCATCGTTTTGTCGGACGTTTTTGGTAACTAAATTATTCAAGGGAGACGAAATTCGAGGAAGGGACTGAGCCAGTTCGGAAGATAACAGTATAGCGCATTTCAAGAAAAACTCAAGATTAGAGCAGGATTCGTTCCAGGAGTATTTTTGCGGTTTATTCAGACGTTATCCAGGAAATCTTGAAATCGCACAAAATAGAATAAAAGATTTTGCTCGGCCGCAGTAAACAGAAAGTTAAAACGATTCTGACTCAGAACATAAAATGGGAGCAATGATTGCAAATTCCCTGAGTTTTACTTCAGTTTTCCAAAATTCTCTGGGAGTCAGTCTAATACTTGAAGACTTTCCAAGAATTCCAGGTGACGTACTGAAGAACCCTGACAGTATAGGTAACTTCTAGTCACATAACAAAAGACCCTATTGGATCACTGAACAATAGCATTGACAATAGCTGAAAGGTTCTAACAGAACGTCATTATATGTTTGTCTGCGGGTGGTTAGATTAAGCTTAGGGTTATTTATGTTGTGTTTTTAGATAGATAGATAGATCTTTATTTTGTAACCACGAGAAGTGTTTTACATATGCATGTACAGGTAGTATTATCGCTTTATGTTTACACATTAAAAAAGAAGAAACAATTGAAGTTTGAGTTGAGAGTAAAGGTCGACCTCCCTGACAGAGTGATATCTGCACAGTGTGTACCAAACAGAAGTCCCCAGATATGCTCTCCGCCTCGATGACCTTTCTATTGTGCGTCACAAACTAAAGTGATATCCTCTCTTTCATCTTCCTTTCCCGAAATACTAACCTCTAGAATAGAAAGATATCTGTACACTCCAGGGGATTGAAGCAATTCTCCCGGCACTCCTCCTTCGATAATTTCTCCATTCCGCAACACAAGGACATGGTCAGCCAAAGATGAAATGATCACATGACAGGTGGAAATAAACGTTGTTCGCCCTTGACGAGCCTACAGAAGGAAAAAATGTTTACAACACCAAGCTCACTCTTGTGTCATCATACGACCAAAAGTAAATTACTGTAGTTTGGAAAAAAAAGAATGGTAGAAGTTACAAAAACATACTGAATTAATCGTGACAAAAGGAATGATAAAGCCTAGCCTCAGAACGAGTCAACGAAACTTGGCCCGACAAGTGAGTAGAATATATATTTTCATCATTTTGGCGACTACACCACTCCAACAAGTTTTGTTAATCTATCCTATTTTATTGAATGACAGAAACGTGCTGTCAGTCACATTTTAGATTGCAACTCGGGTTTAAACATAAATGCATGGTTCGCTTCCTATCACAGCAGGCAGCACGTTCAGTTTTCCATACGCGAGTGTTAGAAATACTGAGACACTCAAAGGGCATGCGCAGTCTTACCCTGTCCAGATGTGCAAGCAAGGCACGCAACGTCTCTTCATCGGTTGACGTGTCTTCTTCTTCAAACAGCAATATCCGGGGATCTCTGACCAGAGCTCTTGACAGAGCCAGCAGTTGTTTCTGATACGTGTTCAGCGGATACCCGTCGTCTGACAGGACGGTTTCATAACCCTGCAGTGCGTACAGTAAACAAATTTGATTTGTTGAGAGATAAATACTTGGCTGGTCTGGACGGAAACTCAAAAGAAGCTGAATTACCCAAAGGCCCAAACTAAAAACGTCAGTTTAAGCGCACTTTTGGAGGGCGAAGGACCCTATTGGATTATAGAAATTTACCAATATACAAACACGCCCTCTATGAGAGGCTTGTGTTCGAGAAGAGTTTGTGCAGTGCGAAATATATGACGGAATAGTAAACGTGTAGATTCAAAACCAGGCGCTGTTCGGGAATGAGCCCGCGTCGGGGAGAGGACAGCGGCTGGATACCCAGCAAACAAAAAAAGAGACACCGGACGATTCGTTTCACGACATATTACTGATTAGCATTTACCATGTAACGGTGTCCTTTGCTTCACTTTGCAGTGATTATTTTCATGCATATTTAAGTACAGTCACTAGTCTTTGAGAAAACACACTAAAGACCCACCACTTACCTCTGGTAACATAATGATGAAGTCGTGTGCGCCCGCTATTCTAGCTGCCAGCGCAAGCTCTGTCAAGGTACATTCGCGCGTTCCATACGCTATGTTTTCTGCAATGGTTGTGTTAAAAAACTCAGGCCTTCTGTGCACAACACCGATTTGTTGTCTGAACCAGTGAAGGTGGAGATTTTGAATGTCATGACCATCTAATTTTATCTAGAACAAAAAGAGAAAACAAAAGAAGAATTGAAAATCAAGATAAATTGCAAATTAGAGAAAATTGAGTTTACAAAAATTAAAAATTGCAATAGTTAATCTGTTAATAAAAGTTACATTGAAACACAAATTAGTAATACTTTGGTTGATAAAAGTTCAAGACTGTTTCTTAAGTTTTCCAAGTTTGAGTTTATTAGTGTGATCATGGACGTGGAAGCGGGGAATTCTATATATATATATACCATCACATACTAGCCATTTTTTTCGGGAGATAGCCGATTTATTATCGGGATCATATCTGTGTGTTTGGTTTTACAGCTAATCACACACAAACTGATTTTTGTCGCCGATTTTTTGTTGAACTTACCGTTGCGCGTTTAAAAAATACACAGGAAGACTGGAGTACTACCATGGGTTTC
>JAOBYF010055899.1:0-12431 GCA_025403605.1 Parazoanthus darwini
CCCCTCCCCAACCCCTCCTTCCTGCAGTTTTGCTAACTCTCTCTTCCTCCACGATCTTGTAAAATTTCTCTTTCCCAAAAATTATGATTAACTTTCCCTTTCCCCATCATCTCCTGCCTCTTCCCATCCCAAAATATATCTCCGCTAACCTGACTGTCCATCACCATTGTCTTGCTAATTTTCCCTTCCCCCCACTTTCTTACTTACTCCTTCCGCCTATACATAATCTTGTTAATACTTTCTTCTTCCTCATTCTTGTTTACTCTCCCTTCCCGAACAGTCTTGCTAATTTTTCCCTCCAATATATTCTTGCTAACTCCCCTTTCCCCCACAGTCTTGCTTCGCCTCAAAGTGACGTTTTCCAGCAGCTTGGTATTACAGACCAAACGCACAGGAGAAAGATATCTCTCCGGGCAATGGACGTTGTGCTTTTCGGACCTCCAATTAGTATGTATAACCCTCAATCAACATATACATAGCTACGTTCAACCAGTACACATTATTCAATTTGTGTAATATACTGTACATTCACGCATCATATTTGTTGTTTTCATCAAACAAGATTACTTAATAGTTATATTGCTATTATAAAGGGTAGACCTGTGAAAACGCAATATCAAGGTTGCAAAGTAATTTTGGTAAATGCCAAACTATTTTCGGCCTAATTGATCAAAATTACTTGGTCTCGTGCTTTGATGATACGATTGCTTCTTCCGACAATTCCATTCGTGCTGGACAGTACCTTTGCCAATGTCAACGTCTTGTGATACAGCTGTGTTTTACTCTTTATGATATGTGCTCACAGGCAGCGCTACTGACATTTAGAACAATATGCAAGTTTCTCGAGGACAACATTTTGCTCATCAGAATTGGCAAAGAAGATGCCTCGTTAGGGTCCCTGTGAATACTTCCAACCTTGGTGGGGACCAGGTGAACACTGCTGCTGAAACGAAATTGTTTGTTTGAAAGTTGGTGATATCGGAGTTCCATTCAGTATAACAAAGCCAAAAATACCCGGGTACAACGTAGTTTTTGCTTGTTGAACAATTTTGGGTTCTACAGGAAAGTGATTGCATTCAGCGGTTGTTTACGGAAAGATACGCCGCACAAATTCACTAGAAAATGCCAAAGTACTTGTATTACTCCTTAATGCCACAGTGAATTCGGCAGTATATGCACGAAATATTTGAGTTCTTTTATAGATTTCTCCTACCCTTTTATCAGAGATTACCATTTACCCGCTCGACCAACACAAAAGATAGGCGTTGTCGCAATCGTGCCGTTTTTCCGTTGAGCTTGCGCGAGCTTTCAATCGGAACCTTGGCAGAAACAAAACAGATTTTACACCTGTTTTATTTGTTACGCTTGCATACTGGTTTTCACTGCAAGAGAGCCCACTGTATATTTTGTGAAGCCAGTTTAAAACATGTTTGACTATGGCGTGGTCTGTCGCATGATCCCATGGTACTTTCGCATGCTCAATAGAAAACCGACACGATTGTGGCAGAGCCTGTCTTTATCGTTAGTCGCACGGGTATAACTAGCAGGGTGAGATCGCTACTTAAGAGTTGGTGTTTGCTTATCTGCAGCTCCACTGGACAAGAAGGAGAAGCTCAATTTCGAAGCCATTGCGCAGATTCATCGACATTTGGATTACGATAACAGCGGGGACGTTGACCTGAAAGAATCACACGGGGTAACGCTACCAGACATCTCACACGGGTCAACCTGATAATAATAATGAATTTATTAAAAATAATAATAATAATAATAATAATAATATGAAGTGGTCATTTTTGCTTTAAATGTTTTCTAAATGTACTACTATAGAACTTATGTTTTTGTGTTTCAAAGTTTATCCAAGATGAACTTCATGCAAGAGATGACAGCAAGAGACAGTCACGTTTTCATGGCAGTGATGACAAGATATCAGTTGAGGAGCTCTGGATAACATGGAGGAAGAGCGAAGGTAGCTGGAAACAAAACTAGATCAACAAAGTTTTGATAGTGCTTTGCGACGTGTCACTGTCGATATGATGGGAACAAACAGTTCTGTTCGACTCCTAACTTTCCTTTCTCTGTTATAGTGCTTAGTAGCGCTGGTTTGATTACAAATAAGTTGACACTGCAATACAATACAATACATCAGTGATTTATTGGCACTTTAAAACCAGTGTGTTAACATGAGTGTGAATTCAATAAATTGACGGCCAGCGGTCTATATCACGTACAGATTTAATTAACAAGTTAACAATATTTTCTTTATTATAAAATCTGTTAATTAGTTTGATAGTAGGATTTTCCGGTATTGATTGAAATTGTGTGCCTTACTATATGAGCATGAAATGTCGGATGGTAAAGGTTTCTATTCGATTACCGTTTGCGGAAAACCCTGAAGTCAGAGTTTTTGCTTTCTAAACCATTGGCTTTCTAAACTTATCGGCTTAATTTCATCTATTAAATGATTACGATTGATATGTTTTGGAATAATACTTGTCAGCTGCATTGAATCCTATCACCCAGGATTTGGGGATGTTTCCACACTACAACACAGTCATTGTAACTGTGTCCCAACTCCTTTCCAGATGATCTCGATTTGACAGCTCTACCGTCAGTAGCCAATCAGAGCACGCGAAGACGTTTTGATGGGCAGTTCATGCATTACAATGATTTTTTTACCTGGGCATAAAATTCTCACCAAAATATACTGTAAAGTTAAAGTTAATTTAATTTTTCTAATAAAATTGAAATTTCTCGAAGCATACTCTAAGGTCTTCACGCGCTTGCTGGACAGTTGGAGCCTGGGACGAGGACCGCCCTATTTTGACATATAATGCATTGCGCGCGCCAATTGCGATTATCTGGTTAGTATACAGCTAAAGGAGTTTGAACATAAGTCAAAAATAACACCAATAGCAACAACACAAAACGACAGGGTTTTCTACTTATGTTGATCAAACGTATCAAATCGTTTACGAAATTTATAGTTGTTCAAACGCATCAAAATTTTCTACGAAACATTATCTGAATGTCACCTGGGATCATGGCAAAGTTTCTACAGTATCATATTTTAATTTGGAATTATATTTATGCATATATTACTTCGAGCTTCGTATATTTTTTGTTTACTGTCCTTCTACTTTAACGATCAATCCCGATAATTCTTGTACGATAACCCCCTTCGTACATACTTCATTTCAATTTTAGAAAAGTATGCACGTTGTTGTTATTGTTGTTGTTGTAGGTGTTTTGTTTTGTTGCAGTTGTTGTTGTTGTTGTTGTTGTTGTTGTTAACTGCGTTATAACTGCTATAGTGCACAACTGGACTGGCCGACAGGTGATTGACTGGCTTACCGACTGTGTACACTTGCCCCAGTACTCGGACAGATTTGAAAAACTCGAGTTTGACGGCACCATGCTTCCAAGGTATGATCTTTTAAAATATTGATTCAGTTTTTAACAGTTGTTCCCAAACATGATTGTCTTGAATTTAACATAGCTGAGCCATTGTTCTCATCAGTGTTAACCTTAAATGTATGGTTTTGTTGATTCCGTGAGAAAAGTCAGTGCTGGTATATCTTGCGAGTAGGATTTGAAGCAGGAGGAAAGGTTTCGTTTCAACAGTAAATGGAAACAATAAGAACGAATGTTGACAAAATTTGAGATGAAGCACGTCTTCATTATTTGGATGTTATTCTAGACTCGATATTTGTCTAAATGTATTACTGCTGTTATAAGGCCCGTTTAAACAGATCTGACAAGTTGAACAAACATCACCCAAATTTATTGGACGCAAAACGTTGGATCCGTTTGAACACCTTGTTGGATGAAATTGGATGTAGTTGGATAATGTTGAATGATCTCATTTGAACACCTTGTTGGATGACATTGGATGTAGTTGAATAATGTTGAACGATCTCGTTTGAACACCTTGTTGGATGACATTGGATGTAGTTGGATAATGTTGAGCGATGTCGTTTGAACGCCTTGTTGGATGACATTGGATGTAGTTGGATAATGTTGAATGATGTCGTTTGAACGCCTTGTTGGATGACATTGGATGTAGTTGGATAATGTTGAATGATATCGCTTGAACGCCTTGTTGGATGACATTGGTAGATAATGTTGAATGATGTCGTTTGAACACCTTGTTGGATGACATTGGATGTAGTTGGATAATGTCGAATGATGTCGCCTGAACACCTTGTTGGATGTGGTTGAATGTTGAATGTCGTTTGAACACCTTGTTGGATGACGTTGGGTGTAGTTGGATGATTTTGTATAATGTCGTCTGAACACCGTATCAGGTAATGTTGGGTGGCATAATATTGGAGATGCTGTTAGCTAACGCGCTGTTAGATGACGTTGGAGGTGACGTTTTGTCAAATGTAATTGGTTCAATCTTCTCTTCCAACATGCAATTGTCCAGAAATGTTGGACATTTTTGGATACATTTAAACGGGCCGTTGGACAATAAATTGCAAAACTAAAGGAATAACGACAACGATTGTAGCTGTGGGAACTGAAGAGCGTTAGCTGCTCCAGCGAATCATTACATGTGCTATGTATTTGGTTATTTAGGTTGGCTGCACCGGGGAATCAGTTTCTTCAGCAAGAGCTTGTCGTACGAGACGCAAAGCACAGGAAGAAGATCGCTCTCAGAGCAATGGACACAGTTTTGTTTGGACCGCCAATGAGTAAGAAAAGAACTCTTTTTTTCTCATTTACTGCGTACTAATCATACCCCGGTTGTACGTTCAAAGGGTCAAACGTGCTATCCAGTGGATAAATCCTTGTCCAGTATCAATACTCATCAGGCGCGCCCTGTTGTTCAATTTAATTGGACAGTGCTTTCCAGCGGATAATTCCTTATGTAGTCAAAAAATGACCTAAATTGTTAACACTTGTAACTTCGCTGGATGAATATTTGTCCGCAGGATACTAACAGCAATATCCAATGTTTGAACAACCGGGCCTGTAGTATTGCTAATTATTATAGTCATACATTTTGATTAGTACGTTGTCTTTTTTATGTTAGTGACTGGAACCCAAGAAAATAACCTTTGGTGGCTGGCGCTTTTTGTCTCATGTTCAACATGATCTAACATCCTGACTACAATTGATTATGACTATGACTATATGACAATGACTATGTTTTATCATGATATTGTATCTAACTAATACCTGCACCTTTTGGTTTAGTTTCAATGTTCTACGTGTGATTTTATAATTAGTTTCCCAATCTAGACAAGTGCCATCTGGTGCAATTGCAGTTTCACTGGTGACTGAAAGTATGAATAATCTTTGTCTGCCCACATGAAGGCGGACTGTTCATACTGAGAAACTGAATGTTCATCAAAGTAAGCGGGCTTTTTGATTTAGAAACATTTCATTCCCCAGCCGAACCAGCCTGCTCACTGGGATGAACATGTTCCCAGATAAACTGACAGGCTTTCTTGCCTCCTCAGGAAAGCTTTTCTTAATGTTTTCATCCTGGTAAGCTGGCTCAACTATTTATATTGTACAATGTTCATCTTAATTTCTGGAATTCCTGAGAAAGTATTTATTATCCAAAATTTCTGTATGCAAAAGCGCGAAAACTCGAAATTTCCCGCCATTTCCTTTAAAATTGAGGATAAAGAAGAGAGAGCAAGCCCACTAATAAGTTTTTTATATTATGCAAAACTGCTTGTGTGACGTCATATGTCCACCGATTCTGCCCTATGTGCAGTACTACAAACGTTTGTGAGGTTGTCTCTTACCCGGGCGCTTTTCGGATGACTGCGGCATTACACGCAGTGGTGCATGCTTGGGTAGGTCAAAGAAAGGTGAGAGAACTTTCTTCCTCTTCAACCTTCCCAGGCATCTTTACACGCAACGCTCGCGGTTATTTCCAAAGTACCTGTGTACGAGGCAGCCCACTGCTGAGCTCTGTTAAATAGGCCCAATCAAACCTCAAGACATTCTTCATCCACAGCAGGGCACAACTTTTTAAAAGACATTGTTCTAGCGGTGTCCGTGTTGCTGGCGACAATCGGCTGCTGGGCGGCCTTCACGCAAAAGAAGAAAGCAAAGCGGCAGATGGAAGACATGGTGAAGGACATCGAGGCACTACAACAAGCCGAAACAAACCTTCAGGAGCTCCAAGAAAAGTTGCGTCAGTTTAGAATTTTTCTTTTAAAAGGGCACTTTCACGGCTTTGCACATGCGCGAGCTCGGGTGACAGCCATTGTCTCACAGCCAATAGAAACCAAGAAAATACACCCGAGAAATTTATACTGACGTTGATCGACCTTGAGTCGCTCAGATAACCAACTGTTTGTGCGTAAAACCTCAGAAATTGGCTTCGTTCCGGGCCGGAACACAAACAAAATTTCTGAGAACCCAAGCATGCGCAGAACCGTGAAAGAATCCTTTTAAGGTCGATCGAGGTCAGGATAAATTTCCCGGGTGTATTTTTTGGTTTCTATTGGTTGTAAAATAACGGCTTTCATCCAAGCTCTTTTAATTTTTATGAATTATGTAAACTAGGTGTCTTTCAACTTTTTTGACTTGTTTCTGATTTTTGTAGCTTGAATTTTAAGCACCCTTAAAACGGAGCACTGGTAGAGTTAGGGGGTGGGGTGGGGTAAAGGACGCACCGACTTCTTCTGTTGATATCAACCTTCAACGCTGCCCTATTTCATGGTCCACAAAATTCACTGAGCAGAGCTGAACAAGTTACTCAAACATCTGCTAACTAAGTGGTTTATCATTCAGCTCAAAAATGATTAAATAATTATTGAACTCGATTATCACAAAATATTGTGATTTTGTTAGTGTCTCATCAATTAATCATCTGACCAATTTTGGTGACTGAGGTGACGAAGCTTTTTCTTCAATGTCAAGTATCGTCATCTTTGCTGATTGTTTCGTGTACCTTGTTTACCAGAAATGTGCTTATATAAGAAAATCATACATAAATTGAAAACGTGTTGAAAATCCGCCTGGAAATCACGAACATTACCTGTCTGTGCTGAAAATGTAATTCACTTTGTTAATTGCGACAGATATCTCTATATGTCCTTCATATATGGCTTTTGATTTTGTTTTACTCAGGCTGTTGAAATCAGAACAAGAGCAGCATAAGGCCATGGAAGAAAAACGGAAAATAGAAGCGAAACTCAAGAGCGAAGTGGAAGTTGCTAAGGTACGTCGTCGTTTGTTGATATTGAGGAGTTCGACTTCATTGAAACGATTATCATCATGATTATTTTTATGTTATTATTGTTTTTATTGTTCTTACGATAGTGGTAATAAGAGCAGTAATAGTAGTAGTCGTAGCTGTTGTTTTAGTAGTAGTAGTTAAAGTTGCTACCAAATGAAGTGAGGCAGCGAAACCTATAGTTGTTCGTCCCCACAGCTGTTTGGTCTGTTTCCGGATATTTGTCCGGGAACTCGCTCGATCGGGACTGGTTACGAGTCCTTGTTGTATGCATGCGCGCACGGGTTTTTTGGTAAATTGGAGTGCTATTGAGCAAGAAAGATCTGTCTTTTATTATTTCGGTGCTTTTGCTTTCTTTTTTCACTTTAAGTCACGTGAACATTAATTTCGTTTTTTCCCTGTTTTATTTCTTTTGACTGAAACAACACCGAGAAGTCAGCCTTAAAACTTTGCTAAAATCTTTAGCAAATGTACTGGCTGGATTGACCTGTTTTCCTTAATATACTGATGAAAACATCTTACTTGTTACATTTCGATCTTAATAGTTAGTGAAATGGCAACACTTCCATTAGCAATGCTAACTTCTAGTAGTAGTATTATGCATGCAAGTTGTGGTTGTTCGTGTTGGTAGTGCGTAAAGTTGTTGTCGACATTGGTGGTGGTGCTACGATTCAGTTCCGTCGTAAGTATTGGTGATGTCGTTGTTGTTGCAGCCATCAGTTTGCTATTACTGTTTTATAGCTAACGTTGCTTTTGCTGTTAGCTACTTGCCGTGGCCAAACGGAGATCTATGCGAGTCAGTTCAAGTTTTCGTTTGAACTTTGCGTTTTGTTTGTCTACCAACTTGCACACACCCAAAGTGACCTGCAGGGACTTACGTTGACTTTCAGGGTCTTTGAAAGCGCTCAAATTTGACGGCAAGTCGATTTAAGTTCATCATTTGATATCACGATACGAGACTTGTCGCCAGCAAGTCCATGCAAGTCGGTGGCCTGACGAAACACCAGTTAAAGGTAACTGAACTTGCTTTGACTTGCATCGACTTGCGGACCCACGGCGTTACTGCTGCAAATGTTCAGTGGAGTACTCATTTGCTGCGAGATGTTGGAGTAACTGCTAAACAAGTTTGTTGTGTTCACTTAGCGCGAAGCAGAAGATCAGCTGAGTGGTTCTCGTGGAACGGAAGAGGAAATGACGAAGGTATCGTGTTGTCTAAGAAACGCTGTTCTCTTGCATGTGCATGCTGTATTTACTGGAATAAACGACGACCTTGCACTGACTGCCCCAGGATTTTTCCTACTTTCAACTACATGTTACTTTATTTTCTATAAAGAGAAAGGCCAAACAATGTTTAGGGGGGTTGTTTCGAGTCGTCCCTCACGCAATAATCTTTAACATGCGTTAATAGCCGTTGTTCCTGGTATTTGGCGTGAGTGTTAACTAATTTCAAACTTTATTTTAGGTATAGTCACGTTCTCATAAATTGGCTGTCGTGGTTACTACGAACCAGAGAATCCGCTGTTAAATATTTTGCATTTTTCAAATGAATTATATTATTTAGTATAAGTGACCGGTTATTGACAAAAAATTCTAATAACTTTTTCAATTTTCAAAATAAATTGAAAAAGATCCACGAGGGGTCGTAAATTCCAATCAACGTTAAATAAAACGTGCCACAAAAAAATGGGGGGAAATATAACCTCTGAAAATAATCGAGACGGGGTCCTCATAAACGTCGAAGGGTTAACAACTGAAAGTACCACAAGGAGTTTTTCATGTCATGGTGTAGGACTGATAATGATGGCACGGTAACTTTGTGCGAGTTGCAAATCTAAACAAAACCTACCACTTGTTTGGGTCTCCTATTAGTTCCTTTCGGTCTTTTGTTGTTAAAGAGAGATACTTTTGTTATTATACTTTTGTTATTTTGTTGATAGCTGAGAGATAAACTGGAGAAAGCGGAGTACGAGTTGATGACTAAATGTTGGCAAGCACCGCCTGAACTCAAACATTGGCTACAAGTGTCTTATGACAAGGAAACTGAACACTTCAAGCAAAAACGTCTTGCGGCGCTTCAGCAGCTGGTTGAAGCCAAAGAAGCGGTAGGTAAAGACTGTTAACGTCTCAGGAGCTGAACACAGATGCTGCCATGTCTTCTGGACCAGTTCGCATTCAATAACTTCTTATGAAAAACATGTTTAGTCTCCGCTCTGTGAGTTGTAACCTTCGCGGAAGGCACATTCTTTCTCATCCCAAGCCACGAACTACTGCTTACGGACTTAATTTGTTCAGTTATTTATCTGCCAGACTATGGAATTCACCGTCTATGGTAAAGCTTTTGCACAAAATTGCTCTTGGGGAATTAAAAAAATAGGGCGTACTTTCGTTTTTCCCACAGTTGTTCCCTGCCCTAACGAGAACAAAGATTTTTCACTGCAACCGTATTAGGGCCTATTTAGGGGAGCTACAGGTCATATTTTGAGGGTGATTAGGGGGACCAGAGAGGATTTATAAAGGAGAAACGTTATTAGAACGTCACAAACACTGACGGTTTCTAAACGAGAAAGGTTAACACCTCGGTTGGCATACGAGCTGGCGTTCGTCCATTAAATATTAGTTTTAAAATTAAATTTTAAACTTATCCAAAATAAAAAAAAATCCTTCAAAACTGGCAACTCACCTTGGCGTCTCTTTTCCTCCCAAATTATCTTAAACCATTCTCAAATATTAGTGAATCTATTTTAATTACGGTACTGTGTCGCCACGATGAAAAATCCTGGTTCTTTTTAAAAACTGAAGCCAAAATACCTGCAGATTATGACGTATAATTACGCGAGGTCCTTTTTGAAAAGCACTGTAGAGTGAAAAAGTCTCCTCAAAAAAGATTATTATTGTTATTGTTATTGTTATCACGCGGACCTTCAACCCCCTTTATTGCGTTACGTACATATCAGTATGTCGCTGGTCTAAAAACTCGGGATATTCGTTTTCGTGCTGTGTAGAAATCATTCACACCCAAAACCTAGGATATGAGCGTGTAATTAATTTGTTATAGTTTTTGCTTTGTGTTTTTTCCAACAAAGTTAAAAGAAGATTCCTTTTTAGTGTGAGAGACTAAAGAAGAAACGAAGCTCGCTTATGGGATCTTTTCGACTTGCTCATGATCTGAGCATCAACGAAGTGGACGGAAAAATTGTTGCTGCAAGGTAAAGAGTTGGTTGCGATTTGTTTCACGTAGCACATAGACGATCATTAGGAGTAAAACAGCGGTCATCCTCGGAAACCCAGCCATATGGAAATACTTTCAAAAATTGCGAACTTTCACAAGTGTCTTGGAGAACCATTGCTCGTTGATTTATGCGGAATACGGCCTTACAACTAAATCAGTCTTGCTTCCCATTGCCAGTTATTGTGTTTAGGCTTATCACTAACAAGTAAACATAGCAAGGTGTTACATCTACGATAGCGCAAACTGAAAGGTGTTTTCCCCAGCAACTAGCATTTTAACGTCTTATTTTGAAAACTAGAGAAATTGGAAAATAATTTTGCACGCCCAACTGGTTAAGTCAAAATAAATACGGCCTAAAATGGAGGAATATATTAAATATAAATGCAAAGACTTCTACTAGGAAACTGTGTTTACAACAGAAATATTACATTTAATTTCTCGTTTTACTTGATTTGATGTAGAACAAAGTGGAATATAAAAACAGCAACATCCACAATCTAGATATAGTGAGGCTGTGGTTATTGGATAGCTTAGTAGCCTACCCCCTAAAAATCCGTCAATGGATGACCAAGTAGTAACTGTAGTGATGGTGCTAATGGTGGTATGATGGTGACGGTGTTGTTGAAAAATGAGAGTAACGATGCTGCGCTGCTATTGGCAATAGCGATACTGTTGGTGTTGGCGATGGTGATGGTGGAAATGGTGATAGTGATGGCGATGATGGTGTTGGCAATGGTGACGGTGTTGATGATAGTGATGGTGGTAATGGTAGTGATGGTGGTGGTGGTGATGATGGTGGTATTGATAGTGATGGTGATAGTAATGATTGTGATGGTGCTAATGATAGTGGTGGTGGTCATGGTGATAGTGATTGTGATGATGGTGATAGTGATGGTGATGGTGGTGATATTGGTGATGGTCATGGTGATAATAATGATGGTGATGATGGTGTTGGGGGTCATGGCGATAGTGATGATTTCGGAATGAATAAAAAATTGTCGATGATTGTGACCTAGATGGGGAAGAAAATAAATGTTGTATTTAGGGATGGCAATGATGGTCTATATTTACTATTTGCTTAAGAGATGCTCGAGTTTAGATCTTCTCTTTCATAGTTAATTGAACTTTGTTTATTTTCCTATTTGTTTTGTTCACAGGGCGTCTTTAGCGGAAGTCACCAAGGAACTAGAAGAACGCCAGCACAGATGGAGTGAAATTGAAAATTTATGCGGTATACAAATAATGTCTCAAAATGGCATATCTGGACTGCAAACGCAGAGTGGCAATCAACTTCCGACCGAGCTTCCACCCAGTTATTCATCGGCCGTTCTCGATTCAAATGGATAAAAGTCATCTTCAACTCCAACCAAAACCCTGTTTTTGAAGCTGCAAGTTAGTGACGAGTATCAGACGAACAAGGAGAGATAACCTTATAGTACTGGGTTTCAACGAAAAACTTGGTTGTGGTTTGTCGCAACTGAAGCGCATTTTTGTAACATTCCTTGTTAATCTTCACTGGATTCCTAGAGAATAGCACGTGATCTTCAAACTGATTCTGATCGACTACAAAGCTCTTAACTTTATTACGGATTTCCTTCACCATTACACTCATGTCCGCAACCTGCTCAAGAAATGCTTTGCCGATCCTAACTCAAGAGCAAGACTTTTATTAAACGCGTTTCTTCCGTAGATGTTTTGAAGCCAAACTCAAGACACCTTTTTTAAATTAGCTTTTAAATTATCATGATTTTTAAACACTTAACAAAGTTATATTTTTAGCAAATTTTGCTCTAAAAAGCATTGGAGCTTTAAGTACATGCGTTTGTAAAAACCGAGCTGAATCAATTTTAAAAAATGGAGGTAGCATGATCATGCAAAACATACAAACTGCAAACATTTGTTGAAACCTTGTTATGTTGTGATGTACTTGTACAATTCTGTTGGCCTATTGCGACCAGAAAGATGCTCATCCGTTTCGCTGTCGTTAGGGGGATTTTA
>JAOBYF010056010.1:0-12431 GCA_025403605.1 Parazoanthus darwini
GGTAACTTTTGGCAAAATTTTGAGCAATTTTTTGCCATTTTGCGAGCAGCTTGTGGAGGGGCCTATTTTCCGAGAACTAAAATGACCATATAACATGCTAATTTAAATTGTGCCTACTGTCATTCTAAAGTTAAAGTTTTCGAGACGAAGAACGCCATCCGCTTTTAATCCAAAAAAAATCTGAACGCAATTTCCCTCCGAGCATAAGACCCCCCGGAATATCCTTATATTCGCGAATTTTAGGTGTTGATATCACTTATAATTGCGTTTTCTCTCTATTGGATTGTTTGTTAAAAGTTTTCTTGACGAATCGAATCGTTTTTTCCTTTGTAGCGGGAAGAAATGCTTGAACAAAGATTAAAATATTTCATGCAATATTTTTTGTGTTTTCATGAAGATAATTTTTGTTTCTAAAACTGATCGATAGAAGGTCCGTCGACGATGATGTCAAGACTGAAAGCCCTGGGTTCCAGATACCCACAAGGCCTTGCAACTCACATTTTAACATGGCGGAAGTCAATGGCGACGATATCAAAATCATGGATATCTCAGTTGTGGCGGCTAGAGTGACTCCCTGACATTTGCAAGGTATTTAACTTAATTGTACTTTATTTCTTCAGTACTTTAAACTGCAACTTTTACTTGTGAATTTAACCGTGCATGCAAAATACCTGGATACACCGGCCTCGGTTTAAAAATTATACAAGTCAAATCAGTCCTATTAATAGCTCAACTTTTACAGACCATCACTATTAAAACTTCCACAGGTTTGGGTAAAGTTATATTTTGTGTTGTTAGTACTAGCATTAATATTTTATTGTAATAGTATATTAGCAGTGTTTACTGGAGTTTGCAACGAGGATGAATCCATGGCATATTGCCATGGAGAGTATATGCTAAATTCCGTCACGCTTAAAGTCTTGTGTTTTGTTTAGTTATGCAAATATCAAAAGTTTCTACAAAGAGCTCCGGGGGAATCAAAGTCTATTGTTTGTTATCCGTCAGTTCTAAAGCTACCGGTAAACAATATAAACTGACAAAGTTTTATGCACAAGATAATTTTTACAGGTGTGTTTGCAAAGCTGTGTAACATGAAAGGAGATATAGTCTTTTGCTGCAAAAACATAAGAGATGTATTATAGACAATAAGCTATGGTCACTCAGATACTTAGGCAAGTAATTATAGTTGAACGTTAGTCAACCATTTTCTAGTGTGCAAAAGCATTGTAGAATAAATTTTTAACTAAAATTACCTGTAGGTACAACTTCTGAGAAGTCACATTACTAAAATTACTGTAATTTTCCGTCCTCGGAGACCCAGGGGCGGTCTTTCTGGGCCAGCAAAAAATCAAAGGCGAAAGAAAAGTAAAAGGGAGTCAAAGAAGCTCTCATTTTCTCCTCGTGGATCGGCCTTCGACCTCACCGCTCTTGGCCATGCGTTTCTCGGTGTCACGCAGAGATGGACTGCCCCTGGGTCTCGGAGGAGGGTAGTTTTCTGAATTCTAGCTAAAGTGTGACTCCAGCGAATCTGTTAAAAATAAGCAATTCTTCTGTGACTTTTCTTATGTCAGTAAAGTCACAGTAAAGATAATTTATAAAAAAGAGTCGTATTGGCGCGTTGGCTAAGAAATTCTTCACGAATTATTCGGGAACAACTTGTATAGATGTTTGATATTGAAATATCGCATTAGAAATATTTTCCCCCCTCCTCAGTTATACTTGATTATTTTTGGATAATTCTTGCCAACTGCCCTGCTTGTTGCACAGTACGTGCAGTGATGAGTATTGATGGACATGCTTCATTTGTCTCGCAGCGGTTTTTATCGGTCTTGTCAAGATACAAAAATATTGTGCATATTTAATGTAAGGCGTGTAACACGATCGTACCGCGGAAGAATTTGGCCGAGACTTAAAAGTAAAAAAAAGTAAAATCGACACATTTGCATTGCTCCTTTTTCATATGAACATGCTAAAAGGCGCATTACAATGATCAGGTTACCCCCAGCGGACCTAAACCTCTCAGGCAGCCGCTTTTATGCGGTCCATGTATGCTAGAACTCATTTTAGCGACCTCGGAAGGATGGAAAGCTGAGTGAACTTTAGCGGGAAAGAAAGTCAAGCAAGTGTTCAACCCTCGACCAGGCCGGGGATTGAACGGGGGATCTTAGAGTTGGGAGGCAGAGATGCTACGATACCAATGCGCCCGCTATTTAACGCAGAACGTTGTTCCAATGTGGAATTCGATCACGATTTTCATCGATCTCTACAATAAAAGACTCGATCTCAAATTGTCCTTCAGTTCCCGCGCACAATCACGGATCGGAATAGCATCCCACTGTATCAGTAGCTTTCTTGAATCAGTTTTTTTCCTTTCTAAATAAATACCATTTGAAAATGTTAAGCTATAAAAATATTAGGCTGATCATCAGCATTTAGAACTTGTGTATTTATTTATCATTCTCACCTACCTGCTTTATTCGATGAGTGTTTGACTGCGGATTGTCCGTTCAGCAGTTTCTTCGGTCCTTCAAGCCGACTACTAAAATCAGTCCCCGGTGCTCTCAAGATTATCCAATACTTAACGGCAACAATCCCTTTCCCCGAGACCCTCAGCACATCGTCCTCAAAACTTGAGAGCGTCGTTTCACCGCATTTCAAAGGACCATTGTCTTTTATGAATGTCATAACGGTTTCGTGAAATGGATCGACCGTTGGAAGTTTACAGGCCATGCTCTCTGTTTCTTTCCTCTGTTCCACTGCGTCGTGGTTCTGTGTTGATGGTGTTGCATTCACTTGGTGCCCCAAGACCTCGATGTATTCTCGCAGCACAGCAGCAACTCTTGGAGAATGAACCGGAACAGCGTTGTTAATTCGTTCTCGTATCAAGCGCGAGCGAATTCTGCCACGCTTAAAGCTGTCGACATTTTTAATAAGAAAAATTATCGAAAAGAAAGTGATCACTACAAGAAAGATCAGAACCTTTACTTTTCGACTCCGCAGTCTGCTCCAGATGAATACGATAACCCTCATTATATCTGTACGATTTGTGTGCATGTTTCGAATAAAACCTTCAGTATATTAAAAAACATTTCATGCCACAGGCTGCCCTAGCCTGACTAGCCTCCTCAGTCTACATTCAAACCCTACAGGCCCTTTCCGTCACGTGACCAACCCCATTGTACTGGACCGCATGCCATCCGACAACGGTGTGAAAACAGGACGTATTTTATCCTACAGAAAAAGCACAACTTTAAAAAACTTTAACTTATACTTTATACAAATGTTAGAGCTGAATCAAGGATCTGGATTTGTGCTGTTTCGCACCCACACTGGGACCACTTGCCATCCAGTATGATGAGGCTAGTCACGTGATGCAAAAGGCCCAACGCAGGCAAACGTAAGCAAATGAAAATGAATGGTACATGAGTAGGGGACAAAGATAGCAACTTGCTACCACTTTTAGAGAATAGATATAATCCCCATACATTCTCTTATAAACGAATTGCCCCTTACGTATTAGCTAACACCACGTCGGTCATACTCTAGAAACTGAGTCGTAAAACGCACAAAAAATTCGATCTTAAATTTGGGTAGCATGTCCTTAAAACATCAAAGCTGGGTAAGACTGCGGAGTTGCTTTTATTCATAGTGGATGTTTACTTGGAAGAATTTCTGAGAGGCGAGACCTTCAGATCGCTTTCGTGTTGTTGAGGGCTTTCCGGCGCGAGTACTAGAGCTCTTTCTGACATAAGTATCGAGCTCTACTGCTACTTGTCTTAAATGCAGTCCGTCGAGACTGTTGGACGAAGGACTAAGAATCGTCAAAATAGTTCAGTTGAAATCACGGCCAGGGGCGGGCAAGGTAGCAGTAACTCACGGATACTGACTGCAGTTTCAATAGGCACGCAACCATTCTTTAATTTGAAATATTTATGCTAAGCTAATCCACAAAAAACAGCCATCCTTTTTAACTTGGTTTTCACAATACAGCTGCGCGTACCCATCAATCATGCCTGATTGAAATGTTAAGTTTGTAGGTGTCAGTCTGATATTTGCTGGTGCTGTATAAATAGTTTGAAAAACTGAGCGCAATTAAGACGCGTTGATAACACATTGTCATTCAAGACGTTCAAGCGATTAATTAACTTGCGATTGTTCAGTTTTGACTACTTTCTGATATGCATAATATAGAGTGGTTTTTGAAACTCTTCCCAATTTCTTCTTCCCCTGAAGTGTTTCGCTGGATTAAACAGCGAGCCGTGTGTTTGGCCGGTCATGTTGGAGGAAAACCGTGATAGGTTGCATTCGAGTCAACAAGTTCTGATTTCTGCTGGAGTAGTTGGCTTATTCACATCCTGGGGTTTTTTTTTGCAAAAACTAGGTGAAATTGACACGTCAAAATCTCGATTCATCCCTTTTGTCAGAAAGCGGATAGTGTTCCTTTAGCGAGATGCATGCAGGCTTTTCAGTAAAGTCATGTCGACTGTCCCTCTTAACGATATTTCTGTTTTGTTTGCAATTAGTTCCAGTTCGGTGTTTGCAAAAAAATCGTTTGTACTTTTTCGTGGTATCGCTGTCCGATTTCTACTATTTCTTGCAGATGAATTCCAAACAGTACGTTTTTGTTTCGACGAGACATTAAATGAATAGGCTTCTTTTTGATACAATAACATACAACATAATGAGCACAAAGTGATCTACTTCATAAGAACAAACCTCTTCTTGCTTCTGAGCGAGCTCCGAAAGCAAGTGAAAATTTTCATATTATATAGGCGCTGGCAAATAGACATACAAGCAATTCTCGCCTAGCTAATCATTTTCCATGACAAAAATAAAGTCAGTTACGGCGAATTAAAAACTGTTGCTATGGCAGTACTCGTTCGATAACATCGGCTACCCTCTTGAATTTTCCAAAAAATGAAATGTTTAGCAATATTGCTGCATATTATCTTTAAATTGATTCGAAAAATTTGTTAGTATGCTCAAACAGGAATATGTCGAAAAATAGAGTAGAACAGACGCAATTAGAACAAGCTCTGAAAAAAAACAGGGCTTTTCTTTATTCATTCTTTAGTTTGCAAATAAGTAATGGCGTAAACAAGTTACGGAGTCGTACACTTTGAGCAGGAAAGTGTTAAAAAGGTATTATATTTTATGTCTCGGTTAAACCACCTGTTTTGAAGAGAAAGTTCTTCTGTGAAAGAAGTGCCAGTATCCGTTGTATTTTTTCTTCGTTATTACATCAGCAAATGCAAGCACTGTTTAGACTTTTATCCACTGAAGTTGACAAACAGACCTTGTGCATGATGACGTTATTAGGCGTAATGCCCGAACTGAAAAAGATAGCGGGAAGTTTTTTCTCGAAACGGAATACTTACATGTCGAGCTGGAATGCGATCCAACGTAGTGAGAAGTTTAAGTTTTGAGTAACGAGGAGGTACGTTCATAAAAAATTGGAATTATGTATATTATGCATAGATTGTACAAATTATCACTGAAATATTCCTATAAATTTATAAACATTTGCAGTGACATTTGAAACGAGTATGATTATATAATTAGTGCTTGTGGACGAACATATCTACTTCCAACCAAGAGTATTTTATGGCCCAAGTCTACCGCCCACCATCCAAGCTTGAAATCTCTGATACATCAGTGTTACCTGTCGTCCAACTAAGAAGGGCAACATGTTGATGTATCTCTGACTAATACACCTAACCTTGAGTTACTTTCTGGTCCTGCAGAAATTGATATTTTGAAATCTTTTGCAAAATTCCCATTTTTCTGTCTTTTAGTTTTAAAGTTCCATTCATATAGAAAAGTTCTCCAGACACATATTAGAAATATACAAGTCAATAAATTTTTATTTCACTGTAGAAGCGACGCATATTCTGACCTGACAGAAGGCTGGGCATCCAGCCGCTGTTCGAGGATGAAGATGTACATGTACTGACAGTATGTATTCTGCTGAGCTCATGAGAATGCACTTCAGCCACTTTGACCAATTTGGGAAGAATAACATTATAAATTTACACGTATATATCAAAAACAATAAAAAAAAATGGTTCAGATGGGCACATCCCTCAACAGCAGCTGGATACCGAGCCAAACCTGGCATACATATTATTATTACTTACCGTAAGTTTTGCTTTGCTTCACAGATTATGCAGGGCCTTGGAGTTGGGTTCTTAAGTAAACGATTTGGTGAATCAGTGTTGTTGAAATGGTCAATAGCCATTATAGCACTGGCATATGCTTTGCTGGTAAGTTCATGGACCAATATCCCCAAAGAGGGCTGCATTTGTGTGTATGTGAGGATGGGGGTAGGGGGGCTACTCAGTACATGTACATGTACATATTTTTTAGTCAATTTGCACAATGTTTTGGGTTGGAAATTTTACTATTTTTGGATTGTACTGAAGTTTTGGCCTAAGATTGCTTAGTGTTTTTGTTCACAAGTCTTATATTCAAGGTGTTTAGTGTTTTGGCCCATACCTATTTTGGGGGTACTCCAAAGTCATTACAGTATTTATTTATCGGTTAATCACCCCCTGCAGGAAATCATTGAACTTCATTTGTGTGCTACAAGTGCAGTGACCAATAGCAGTATGCATGTTAACTTTTATTATTTATTCAATGTTGTTTTGAGCAAGAAGAACAACACTGAATCTATAATTATTCAACTGCCATGTTATTATAAAACATGGCAGTTGAATAATTCTGATGCAAGCTACTGCTAGATCCATTCCTTTTTGAGGCCAAGTCATAACTCGATCAATTTTTGGGCTCGTTAATTCACCATAAACATCACTTTTAGGCCCCACAAGGGAATGGACCTAGCAAAAATTTGCATTAGAAAAACAGTGTATTATCTGTCTATTTTCTCTTGCAGTATCAAGTAACAACTGTCCGTCAGCTCTGTGTAGTGCTACTCCCCATGGTCATAGGTGGGTGTCTACTAAATATCGTCACCACATCTGTTATGACCAAGGCAGTGTCCATCCAAGACACAGGCACAGTGCTTGGGCTCAGTATGGCAGCCAATTCCCTTATCAGAACTGTCTCGCCCACACTTGGAGGGATTATGTTCAAAGCCTATGGCTGGCCTATATTTGGAGCTTTCGGTTTTATAGTCAATATTGGAATGGCAGTATTTTTGTTTGTGCTTGGCAGAGATAAATTGTAACATTTTCTACAAAGTTTAGAACTTTGAAATATTATGCAAAACTAGCTACAATTAAGTAACACAACTAGTTATAACATGTACCCTTTTTAACTTTATAATTCATAGATTAGTTTCAAAAAATACAAAGAAAGTTAATATTCATGAGTCGTCATTTTATGGGTCCAATATTGCTGAAGGGACATATTGATTTTTGCCACTTTAGTAAGTGGGATGACATTGACGTTGTACAAAGTATTGTATTTCTCAAATGTATTGTGACAAGTTAATACTGAAAGTAGTTCAAGCCAGTGGCCATCCTTCCGGATTAGAGGCGCTCTTACAGAATTCTTACATTCCAGCCAACAAGAGTGTGGAAACTTCATCAGTTCCCTTTGGGGTAAACAAATGTACAGATCTATAGGTGGTTTGATTGTTCCATTGAAAATGTTCAGATTGAACCATAATTATAATAACGTCTTCAAGACAAGTTTATTTTCACTCTAAGTTCACAGTTCTATTACCAGTAAACTTGAACAACAATTACAACAACAACAACAACAACAACAACAACAATCTTTTATTTCCCCTACTGATTTACATACAAAGTTAACAAGATTTTTGAAAATAAGTACAGAAATTGGGACTGGCCACAAATATATACCCAAGTATAATTATGTGTTCAGTACACATTAACATTAACTAATCCCTTTGCGCACCTACCTCGAAAATAGATGAATTGTGTCACTGTGCACTAAGGCAATACAGTCATGTAACTGTTTGTCTTTTAATTATATGACTTGTACATGTACTTGCTTACAAGTTTCTCGCAAACTATGTTTGCAAAAGAACTAATCTTGGACATTTTCTATATTGGATACAAACTTACATTCCTCTATGATGATTATATGCATGTGATAATATGCTTGCGTACCAAATAAATACTGTCTTTGAATTCTCAATCCTTTCTAGTTTGTTTTTCACTATCACTAGTTCTAGCCTTACCTTAAGCTTATTTATTAACAAATATCTAATCAGAGAATGGATTCCCTGTGACATGGCGACATTCTGTGACAAAACATGTTTTCCTGAAATTCTGTGACATTTTGAGAATTCTGTGACAAAATGTGACAAAAGGCACATTCCAATTTTGTGACATGTTGAGATTTTTGTGACATGTCAAAACATACATAAATACATGACCTCTGTTGAATAAATCAACTTTAATTGATCATTTTCTATGAGTTTCTTATATTTTTTCTTGTTTGAGAGGATTCCCAAGTAAATGGTAAGTACTAAGAGATGAAGAACAGGGGTAGTTGGTGAGCATTTTAGTGTGGCCCACCCCGGCCATGGCCGAGTTGGAATTATTGGGGGGGGGGAGGGGTTCCGCCCAGACGGTCAAACCCTGACCCTGTTATGAGAAAAATATATACCCCCTTTATAAGCAGAAGGTCAAAAAAGACCGTATAACTTATAAATGGGAGTATACCCCCACCGGGTTTTGCATGGTTACCCGCCTTAACTTTGTACATTCTTGCCTTTGTTACGGCCTATAATTCAATAGTAGTTGGTACCTGGAACGGGGAACGATTGCGTATTTCAGCTTCCTGTTGCCACTTTTTCTGAACAGCACTTAGCTGTAGCATTTCTATATCGTTTGTAGTCTTAGAAGTATATTTAGCGATTCTAGCAACTAAAATCTCATCTGAAAAGAAAGATAAGACCGTGGGCCTCCAAAACTGGAACACTCACGCCTTCAGCACGTACCTGAAGTTGGACAAAACTGGCCTCCTTTTCTCATAAAATCGCGTAATTTCAAACTGACGTAGCTTCGATTTGCCTGCTCCAAGTGTTTTTTTTACCCTGTGAAAAACGTGTCTGCAGCCCCTTACTAGTGCCCTACAGTTACGGCCCAAGACCAATTTTTTCTTTCAGTTCAGAGCCGTTTAAACTTACTAGACTCTACTCACGAAAAGTAGGGAATGATCTTTTAGAAACCCTTTAATTAAAATATTTCCCTCAGAGCATGCCCTGAACCCCTTTAGGAACTCCAGCCTTTGGCTTTGGCGCTTGTGAGCCTTCCTGCACGAGTTGACTTTAGGCTGGCATAGTCGGCTCCCTCTCCCCTGCCCCCATAAAAATAACTTTGAACTGGCTACGTCCCTGCCGAGAATGTATTGCATAGTTTTCTTTTAAAAACAAAGTTTCTCCAATCAACTCGTAAAACAATAAGAGCATTCATTTTTAACACTTGGCACTAGTTAGTTTCTTTGCAACGAATATTGATAATGGGGATAAAATGATCGACAAGACAATGAAATCAAACCGAAATCCCATACTAATTTTCAACGGTAAACGTGACTCCAAGTAACATATCACAGAAAAACTTACGAAATGTAATATGTATCCAAACATTTGTTTTAATCAATTGAGGAATGTTTATCTAAGGAAAAAAGTAAGGGTAATTAGCGGTTTTGTTTGTCGTTGTTTTGGTCAACATTTTGCGACTACAGCTTGATTAAACCGTGCCTTGAGCTATACGTAGGCGTGATAAATGAAATATGATTGGTGGAAAACAAATCTAAGAAATGAGTGCGCATGTATGGAGACAAAAGAATATATATCGTGCAATCAGTATGCAGGCTACTTGAGAGACTGGAACCGTTGCTGATAGAACCGAGAAGCACAATGCAGTATTCTCCAAGCCAGAGTTTTGGGTATGTTGGAAGACAAAGAAGTCTTTGCTTAGATTTATGTACGCATGAAAAAGGGTAGTTCGAAATTATAAGAGTTACGGAAAAACCGACAAGGCATCCGATAATAGCTTTGCCTTTACGAATACACTTTGAAGATGCAGCTACAATAGGTGCTTGCTTAGTTTGTGAAATTGCCGCTGCAAAAATATTGTAAATTTAAGCAATATATAATTTCAAAATCAGATAAATCTTCAGATAATTAATGCTTAAAATTAATTCCTTGTCCTTTAGCCGCAGAAGCCGTAGTATATGGAGCTGAGGAGTTTTCGAGAAATGATTTCGCGATATACGTTGAGTTATTTGCAGCGACTGAGTATCCGAACATTTCCTCGATTTTCGGTAAGGAGCAAAACGAAATGCGTGTGCCTACTCCAAAATGATACGCGCATGCGCAGACCAAAATGATATACGTCTGCGCAGACCAAAATGATAGTGTCTGCGCAGACCATGATGATATGCGCCTGTGCAGACCAAACTATATGCGCCGGTGCAGGTCAGTTACGCGTGTGCGCGGACCAAAATGATATGCGCACGCGCGCTGAAAATGATATGCGCATACGCAGCTCCAGATGATATGCGCCAGAATATGCGCCGGCACAGACCAAAATCATATGCGCACGCGCTTACCAGACCGACATACGCACGCGCAGCAAAAAGTTAGATGAGCTCGCGCATTTCTTTTTCAGGGTCCGTATGCCCATCTCGTTTTTGAGTGCGCACTGGCATTTCATTATGCCCCTCCCTCGCTGAGCTTTGGAAGAAATCTAATCGTCCTTCGGAATTGCAAGCTTTGTTTTAAAAATAAACAATATGAAGCAGATCTGCCTCGACAACAACGTTTCTGTTACAGTCCTTTCTCGAACCTTCAATTAATATTGAAACGATATCTTGCTGAAAACAATTGAGTATTCGTTGTTGTTGATTTAAATTATGACCGGTTTGATTGTACAATCAATAAACCGTCAGGACAAAACAACAAATCAAATAAACTTAAGCTTATTATTTCATCATAAGCCATTGATGTGTACTAAGACTCAAACATTGATATGGGTTTTTCTTGGTTGTTTATTCTCACACACAAAATGCACGCCCTCCTACCTAGACATATATATCCCTCCATTGCATATTTGCTCCGTCTTTCTTCTCAAATGTCTTTCTAAATCAAATCAACCACGTGGCTTAATCACGTGTATAAAATATCACTAATACTCGTCAATCATCCGTTCATTGTCACTACACTACAGCCATCACCATAGGAACTTTCTTTTCACTGTTCATTTTCCCGATCCGACGATTCAAAACATGCATGAAACTGATCGACGTTTAACGTATACAGACTTACATCACACATGTACGTAGGATCCGTGCTTATTCCCCGTGTGGTGCGTGAATAGATGTGCGTCAGACGCGGCGCAGTATTGCGGCTAATGTTCGTCACCATCTTGAAAAATTGAGTTCGAAATTTTTTCGAGACCAAAATGACGGTCTAAAATTTTGTCGAGAAAAAAAAATGACAGTCTGAAATTTTTTTCGAGAAAAAAAAATGATGGTCTGAAATTTTGTCGACAAAAAATGACAGTCTGAAATTATATGATGGTCTTTTCGGCAACAGCAGGCAACTCGCCTCATACTTCCGCAGATGGCGTAACCGGGAAAGAGTGCGGTTGACTGGGAGCATGGGGCGACTAGACCCACATGGCGGGACTTCACAAAAATGGCGGATGTTTGCAGTGGATACAGAGAAGTTCTGCTTCATTCAGAACTTTACGAAGGGAAAACTATAGATTTCACCGTAGGAACAGCAGATATTACAACTATAAAAGATGAAGAATATGTGAAATCCCAGAGTGGTGGAGGGTATGCTTATCGAGGTAGTGGGAAAGTTGAATCGGTGACAAGGAACAGGTTTATTTACTGGTGAGTGAAGATCGAGCTGTGCACATAACTGTCATTAGTATTTTTGTAGCATTTGCACGTAGTATAACCATATTGTTTGCTTAGCTTTTCCAGATTTTTTTCTGTAGTTTGAATCAGAATCTAAGTAGATAAACTGGATCCGATAAACTGAAATTTTTTTGCATTTATTTAATTGAAGTAAGTATCAATTGATCAGAGAGATTGACTGTTGTCTAGATCGAATACCTATATAGCTATCTAGATGGAGGTGAAGTCTGAAGTAGTTTTGAGTGATCACAATCTGTGTCTGATTTGACGAAAAAGTGACATCGAATCCGTTAAAACAGACCCAACTGCCCCGGTAAAAGTGAAGTAATTACAAAGCGATCCCCAAAGCCTTCTCATTCTGTAAGGTGTTTACTCCCTTCAAGTGCATAATACTTATACTGGGACAATTTGTATTACAAATACATTTCGTGAAATTTGAGAATTTATGACAATGTATTTTATGAAACTGATTAAGATCTGTTTATTACCTAGCTGTACGTAAATTATAAAAAACGAGATATAAGACTGATTGAAAGATAATAATAATAAAGGTGGTAAGTTGAAGT